>LUCH01004086.1:13707-26186 GCA_013368495.1 Paragonimus heterotremus | reverse complement strand
TCATCATCATCATCATCATCATCATCATCATCATCATCATCATCATCATCATCATCATCATCATCATCATCATCAACAGCTTTTAGAAACACTTTGAGTGGTGACGCAAGGTTTCACCCGTCGTAACTTATTCAGAAACACTTGTTTGAAATACGTTCATTTTATGTTTTCCAGTAATGATTTTATGTTTTCCTTGTAAATCCATATGTACATGTTATCACTGACTAGCTGTCCCAGGTTTCATATTACTAACCATTTTGAACTCCTCGTTCAGGTGATCCAAGGATTTCCAATCATTGACATCCGTTTGTCCTTGGTTGGTCCTGATCCCACACATCGGACTTCTCAATCAACCTCCGTCTTGCGTCCGTGTCCTTTGGATGCTACTGGTCAGAGTTCACAACCATTAGTTGTGTACGCGGAAACTGATTATACCCTTCGTGTCCACTTGACACGACACAATCCAATGTCTCGGAGGCATCAGGTATGCTTTTATTTCAAGTGTCTGTGCGATTTTCCCTACTATTTACTTCAAGTAACTGACAGGCCTTCGGAATGGGGCTTTATTCAGTGGCAGTCATGGGGTTTCAGATTTTGTCTGCAGAATGCTTTCTATCACCAGCTCGTTGCGCTGTATCGGCCGATTTTCTTTTATTGATCCCTCACGTATGAGCTGGATCCCCTCGTTTTTCTCCCTCTGTTTGTCAGTTTATGCGGAAATACCCAGAAGTCTTTAAAGAGATTCTGCTGAGTTGACGTAATAACCCTGATTCCAAATTTCGTTGTGCATGTTGAACGGGGTGTGAAGTATCCATCGGTGTCTAACACAAGCATACTCGTTTCTTCTCTTAATTCGGCCTAGGTTTGAGAAGGTAGTGTCTCTCCGTCGGCAAATCGAGTTTCATCTAATTGGTGTGTTGCTTCAAACTGATACTTGAATATTTAACACTTGCACCAATGGAAAACAACGTGGATTTATTAGGGATCAAGGTCGCCATCGCATGCCTCTGGACAGACAGATACACATATGAAATTCGAATAGTTATTACATGTTTGGTTGTTTAACTTTTACAAATGTAAAACAGCTCTCGGCTTCCATGAGTGTAATTCATACGATGTTTTCCGGATGAATACTTAGCACGCTGTTATCACATTTACACGTAATGGATGACAGACAATACAGGGAAAAGATAAAGTCTTGAAATTTACGGGCGCTTGTTACTAATACCTCATTGTCGCATCGTTTTTAAACGTTGACTCTGCCGAATCACCAAAGTGAACGTGCAACTACAAGCGGGTGCGTTTGGACGATGATACTTTTACAAACTAAAATGTGTATCCCCTTACGGTATAGTACAGGATACTGGAATCGTTGGTTTTGTTTGCTTTTTGGTTTTGCCTCCGGTATATGCTTATCCAATTGTCTTCTGAGTCGTTTGTTTTGATCAAAGACCTTTTGCATTTATAAGCATTATGTGATGTGTTTGTCAATGTCAGTATCCGGAGGTCCATTAATTTTCTTTATATCGTTCACTTTAACAGTGTGAGAAAAAAAATCATCGGTTACATTTGACATGACTTGACCAATTTAGTACTTGTTACTCGCCTATACAACATCACATCTTGCACCTTCCTAAAACGTCATCAATCGAATGCATCAGTTCATTTTTTTATGTTCATAAACGGTTCTTGTTGATGTTCCAAATACCGTGGTAATTCTACCTCACACGGCAAAAAATGGCTGCAATAGACGTTTCTCTATGAGCGCGGTTGTCATGACTCTGTTGTTATGTTTCACTATAACCTAGTAACATGTACATGTTTTCAGTGTAAGAAGTGGTCATCCGATAACTGTCTTTTGTGGTGGTTCTGTTAGTTGTATGTTCGCATTTGGTGGAACCACTTCGCTACACAAGAATCGTTCTCAAGAAAACCTTCGTTTCAGTTTGTTTAACTGTACTGACTGAATTTTGCTCAAGCAGTCAGTCACCGGTTCTATAGTATGCAAATTTACCTTATGTTCCCAGCAGCTGTATACTGAGTTCATCACGACAATCCTTTAATTTGTGGTGTAAAAACATCCGAAATGGCTATTTGGCCGGAAATCTTAGGTTACCATCTGGTTTGGTACAACAGTTCGCAACCGTACTTCGATGCTTATCGATCGTTGCGTTTAAGTATACCAATTCCTCAGGAGTTAAACTACAAACTCTTGTTGAAGACTATAAAATATGAATTCAGCAGCTCCCATTGCACTTTGCTCGCGGATAACAGAATTCATAGAAAAACGCAGTCAGATAGGGCTGCTCACGTGCTGTTTAGTTGCCCGTGGGTTCCACTATGGAATTCGCGTGTCTTTCTTCCCGCGTTGCTCGTGAAAGGTTTCGAATGTGATTTACACACCGGGATCACTAAGACCTACGGTGTGCCTATCAGTTATTGAAACCGGTAATTGGCTTGCCTTTCTTTTCTGATTAGTTACTTCAAGGTCATAGTAGCCGTAGGAACCCATCTAGTCATCAACACCAGATTTGCGTAATCTGCTTCATTTTACCTCTGTTCCAGCCTGTCACCTCAGCGGCGCTGGTGAAATCTAAGACCCAGGAATGTTGGGTGCTTATCTTCGGTGACGTGGAATCAAATCGTGCCACCGGAGGTGAATTGCTGGCCCTCAAGCGGGTTAGCCCGAATGCTTTATCGATAAAATCTCCCCCGAATAAACCTTCCGCTGGCAACGGCCGTGCGGTGCATCTCACTTTTCGGCTTCCTGCGCCACCTCCGGCACCTAGAGTCGGTGTACAACCAAGGCGACAACACCGACTGACCCTATACCTCATGTCGGACACTTACTTGGGTCTAGATCAACAAGTCTCACTGTTGGTGGACGTGGTTCCAGCCGTCACGAACGAGGCGTCGTCCGAGGACAATCTCGAGTTATAATGTCAATGTCTACCTTATCTGTGATCATACAAAATCGCGTTCTCATTTTACAACGGCTATTGAGACTTATTCATTGGGCGTTTGGGAACCTGCCACATTGTCTCCATTGCCACTAATATAGATATAACTTCTATTTGGTTATACTAGACGGTTTTCGAAAATTCTGCCTACTTGAGCTACAGCGAAGTTGTTCTTTTACATATCAGGGATCTGGCTTTGTGCTCTGAACTTATCGTTTCACCCAAGCAGTTGACACCTTCAGAACGTATTTCTCTGTGCAAAGGAAGTAGGTGAAACGAACCCAGACAACGTTAGTGCTTTCTGTTGCTATTATGGTACTGTCGTCCTGAAAATCAAAGATTTCCACTGTCTTGTCCCAGTTATCGCGTGCTTACAAATGTACCCATTCTTGCTGATGTCAATTGAATCCAGCAGCTTGATGTTACAACTTTGCATCCGAGGCACCGCGTCCTTAATGGTTCATAATACAGGTATTCGTGTTCTCCTAAGGAAACAGACTGCATATTCGATAATGGATGGCAATTACCTGCCACAACAAAAGTTCGAGTGCAGCAACCACGACAAAACAGGCTGTTGCGTAGTACTGACAGCGTGCGACTAAACGGGCCATCCGGGAAAGTCTGTGACCGACCGGTTGTGGTCGTACAAACCACCTGAAATTCAGCGCTTAGTTTTGGCTTGATCGATTTCACTCGGAAGGTGTTTAATTTGTCTGATTTGCGTCATCGCTGACATTTTGACTGGCTTTATTGTTGGGCTCGATGACAGTTATTTCTCTGTTCTTTCTGTTACTTCGTCCTTGACCGTAACGGTAACGTCGAAGGACGGTAGCAGAGGAAGTAAACCTTATAGCATGTTGTGAATGTTTCCGATAGATTCATATAATCATTCGTTTTTGTGATGATACGTACTACGTCTGGTTCTGATGCGTGTAACTCGATCTTGGAAAGGAGTCTAATTTTCAATGTTGTAGCCTTGAATACTTGGCACAGGTTGCACCAAACTGATTTTCTGTCTCATCGCAAGGCTATTCTTCATCTCCTGAACAGTTCGAAACGTGTTCCTATTCGAGTGCAATCAACAGGATGACTTACGGACTGTAACAACGGTAGAGAGAACACGTGACTCCATAGAAATACAAGCTATATTATCACCTTTACAAACGGTAGCGTCACTTGTGTGTGGACTAATAAGCCGTAGGTCGTTGAGGGCGCAACCAATCAGAACGCAACTTGAGTCTCAGCAGGAGTGTGGGTCACACAAGCGGCTTTGACACATACAACAGTTCCCATGTTATTTTCCTTTTAATGGAACTACACATACCTGATAGAATTCACTGCTAATCAATATGGCAACTAGATAGGTTGTTGGAAGATAACTTTGTTAGGTAATGACAAGCCATCATAACCACATGCTTGTTATCTGTTGGGGAATCTGGAGCGGGTCTTGCCATTTCGAAGAACGCGCACTACGTGTTTTGTTAAACTGTGTCCATTTTCTCATTGTCTGTTTAATGAAATGTGGTGGACCCAAACTGTACACCACCAGATCATTGGTAGCTGGTCCAACGACTGAGGTTGCTTTCAACAACCCAACTGTAAGTTGATCTTTCTTCGCCTCCATTAAAAATGGTAGGACATCTTCTTGGGTGAATTCCATACAGGTTTTCCCTCTTGTCATTGCTTTTCGTATTTATTCCACTTCATGCGGTATCGCAGTAAACTCAAATGTATATCTAGTACGTACAAGTACAACTTTCAAGAATGGTTGCAGTATCGATCTGCTTTACTCGTGTGGATCGAGGAACATACATGTCTCAGTGTGTTTTCCCGCCTTGTGAGCAAGTTATGTGTTTGATACGGCCAGTGTCCAGTCGCTTCGTTGATGTGGCTTTAGCTTTCAGATTAATAAAAAATAAATAATTTGCTCATCAGATTTCGACGCAAAACACTAGGCACGCATGATGCGATTCTTTAGGGATAATAAGATTTCATTTTGAACATCGTTCACATTTGATCGCAGTCTCCGCATTCAGATGGACTTTTCAGCCGGCCTCTTTCAAAAAGAAGCATTAAACTCGAGTCTCGGTTTTGTTAGACCTCGTCAGTAGTGTATATCCTTGTCACGGCCGGGACTCGTACTCTGGCCACGTTTGTATGAAGCAATCGTGTTGACCACTGCGTCATTAACCTCACATTAGGCACAAACGAACTGAACGCTCAACCAAATTCGCTCGTGGCTAATGTTCATATTACCCGATTGTCTCGTGAGGAAACACAGTAACTGTCCTGTTCAACTCTAGTTGATAACTCCGCGATTAGAATTTCCAAGACAGGTCGAAATTATCGATCTCAATATTGCAAAAGCAGCGATCAAATGTGAGTAATGATTAACTTGGAATTAACCAAATATCCGACTGTTCATCAATAATCGATAATAAGGTTGCGATTTTCTAATTCGAGTTTATACTCGATGGATGATTGTTTGACCTTACTTTTCGAAATGGAATGTCAATCTGACAACCTGTCCCGTCTAGCCACGATTGCTTCATGTTTAGTACGGATTTTGGAAAAGCATTGCAAATGTATGCACGTGATAATTGGATTGTGCCACATGTGAGATTATTTGTCCAAAAACTAGGTCGGAGTTCGAATCCTACCGAGGCAAGAGTGCGCACTGTTGGCAAACTCTTACTAGAATGATAGTGAAGAATACTGCTTTTTTCGAAAGAGGCCGACTGAAAAGCCTTTGGGATCGTGAGAGCTGCAGTCAGCCGTGAACGATGTTCGAGTTATATTAGGGCGTGTGCTGGCCAACGGAATCCATCAGTTCTGACTGAAACCTGTTGATAAACTCATCGTGCAGCGAAAAGGCGTTCAACAAAGCACAATCTTTATTTTCCAACTCGCTGGTTACCACGCTACGCAGACGCTCGCATTTATGAATCGGAATTCCGGTCAACAACATACTCCTGGTTTCTGCTCACACCGTTTGCATTTCTGCTCGGTTTTTGTGCGTGTGACCGACGCCTCCTGTCGGGTGGTGGGGTGGGTTCCATCTGCCGTTTTTCGTCCGTTGGTCCGATCTGGTTGGGTGGTGGCTCGCCCTGGCGCCCGTGTTCACATCCTATCCGCTGTGAGCTTTGACCGTACTTCACGACCGTGTCGAGATATTCCACGGACTGTTGAAATAATCACACCTCCGATTTGGTCATCCATCCCATTTTGTTTGCCATATCTCGTACGTTGGTCCGATCTCGTTGAGCGATGGGTCATCCGGTCGCTGTGAGCTTTTAGAATTGCCTTGCCGCTGCGTTGAGGTATTTAGCTGAGAGTTGGAATACTCGCATCTCTGATTTGATAATCCACCACAGTTGTATAGTTAACGTAGTTCCGAACCACACGTGACGAATTAGTTAGTGAATATGGCTTCGCTTTCCATCGACACCAGTGTCCCTGATGCTGCTCATATGCCAGCCGAAAATTTTTCACTTCTATGGGCCGCTACGTGAGTTTTCACGATGGTTTACAGATAATTACAAGAGGTTAGCTTCCAGTTAATTGGCATATTTCTTATCCAACTTTTACGTGCAGCTCCAGCCGCTTGGGTTAATTACACATGTCCCAGATGTTACTATCTGACTATCCGGTATCGTAACCCGTAGACGGGTGTCTATTGTTAGTGCAGCTAATGGTTTAATTACACACAGGCTCAGGGCGATTCGTGAGGAGTCAGCGAGAGCACGTTTTTGTTAAAAAATTTGTTCAGGTAGGTCACTACGTGCTGAGACGCTAACTCTCTGTTCGAGGGTTAGAATTGAAAATGACGATCTTCTACGTTGTCTCAGGTTTCTGTGAAGCGTTTTGTGAACCCCAATATCTCCGGACACGTTTGGCTTGTGATTGCGCCATGTGAACGACAAAGTAGCGAACAAGACTTGTTTTTCTGTGTTTGATCATCAGGCTAATTACAACACAATAAATATGAAAACAATAACTGGAGTGAGTTATAAAAGCGATCAGTGGGGGTTATGCGTAGCGAGTTTGTTGTCAGTTGCGCAATCACTGTTCCAAATCTTAGGCTTGATTGATTATGGGCCAGGGGGGAGTAAGTGTCCGTACAAACTTCATCTGAGCGCACAGGTCAGGGCTGCGTAGTCGGATCCTGATGCCTTCGGCAACGGATGGGGCGTTAAAGATCTGCATCACTGACACTTTAAACGCCGAGCTAGACTTCCCACAAGAAGTGTTCATGCAGAATGGCTACCCCCGTGCGTTTCATTCAGAATGTGGTGCAGACGGTAGAGTTCAAACGTAAACCAACCTCTGTGAATGAGAAACTTGTGTTTGTTAGTCTTCCTTTCAAGGGAGACCCCGTGGCCAAAGTTATCTTGAGAAAGCTCATAAAGTGAGTCGAAACAACTTACCTTGCCGCTCAATTGTGCGTGAGTTTCCGTTCAACACATGTCACAACTCAAAAACCAAATTCCATATTAGACAATCAGCTGTCGTGTGTACTCATTTGTTTGCTGATGTCCAAAATCATACATTAGTCGTACTACAAGACGATTGTCTGACTGTGTGTGAACATCATCGTGCGTGGTTGAATAGTAGTGTAACCAAAACGGTTTCCAGCGCGATTGTTGCTCGTTTGACTGACTCTAATCATTCCGTCATTTGGAAAGATACTTTTCACACTATCTACCGAGTGCCAAGGAATTGATCAAAGATGGTGAAATTCCGGATTTTGACGGTCGCCGAGGTCATTAGTAGCTGATTACGCAACCCTGACCTATGCGCTCAGAAGAAGCTTGTACAGGTAGTTAATCTCCCGTGGTCCACGATCGATAAGCTCACGATTTGGAATAGTGACTGCGCGACTGATGACAAATTCGCTATGCATAACCCCCGTTGACCGTTTTTCCGGCTCACCCCAGTTACTGTTTTTATATTTATTGTGTTATACTTAGCCTGATGACCAAAAGCAGAAAACAAGTCCTGCTCGCTACTTTATCGTTCTCATGACTTTATTGGATATTTTCGAACTCGTAGTGCCATGTGTTCCGATCCATATTGAATATATGAGCAGCGAGAACTTTAGCTCAGCATTTTTGATGCGTCTAGGTGGGTAAGGTAGCCGAACGATTGATGTACATACAGGAAGTGACTGCATGGTTAATGGTACTCTATTGCAAATGGACAGTCGCTGTTCTAGGCCGTCGGATTGACTTGACAAGTTGTTGCTATTCATAAAAATAATCCCAGTCTAAGTAACGAATAGCTACCGTCCGCGACCTTTGCGGACATCAGGTGCACGGTCTTCAGGACCGAACGACTACTCAACCCAAAATTATCTTCACGATTACTGATGAGCGGCCGGCAGAAACGAACTGTGCCTGACAGTCGTTGACGAGGTGGTCAAGGATGACCGTTGTGTGCTCAATTCCTGCCAGATTCTTATCTGGGAGTTCAAATTGTACTGCTTGATGAACCGGTTTGTGGCTTCTACGAAGTTGTCCCGCCTGCCGAATGTGGGGACCTTCGGGCTGCGGCAATTTGCCGATCTCCTAATGAGCCTGGGTATCAAGTAATCATTCCATCGTTTGCACAATAACTAATGCTGCAGTGTATCTCCAGCAGTAACGTGTCGGTATAGCGATCAGGAACCATTTATGCAGAGTTCAGTTTGAGGTTCGATTACGTTCGTTAAGCAAAATGTGCACTCGGCACAGTAGCTGATGGAGGTGCGGCAGCTCCTGGGTAATTGCCGCTTGTATGGCCGAACTGTCGTCCATGATCGTTGTCGTCTCTACTGGTCCCAGGAATATGACGAATTGCCGCAGAACCGTGGCGATGGCTACCGTAGCTTCGTTTGGAAGCCAACCAAAGCGCACTGGCAAGGTGACTCCAATTGCATCTGTCATAATTAAAACAAACAAACCGTATATTTCCTTACAACCCTTGTAAGTGATGTCTAGATCGATGACCTCGGGGTAGCGCCGACAAAACTCTATCTGTTCATTAATTGTTAACATAAAATGCGGTAATCGGTTCTCAGCATCGAAGTTACCAGTTACCTTCAGGTGGCCATTCTCTAGTGACCGACGATCGTGTGGCTTCTCTAAGGATCCCGGCTGCAACCGTGTTTTCCTGCTTGTCTGTTCTGTACGCATGATTCTATGTAAGCCTGCAACAGGAGGCCTGATATGAACTCAATGCCACTTTCCTCAATCGTGCAGCTAATTGCAGGTATCGAATGCTTGCCATTTTCCTAACGACTCATTTATTATTTCATTCTTCAAGGTCGTTTAACCTGAACCTATTTGAGCGTTATTTAACACACTCGAAGGTTCCACGCACTTCTCGCCTGGCGCGCTTTTGAGCACCACCGAGTTGGCTGTAGCCTATCTCGCGCTTCTCTTCTTTTTCCTCTTGATTGCCGCTGTTGGTCCCAGACTAGGCTAGAGTTAACTACTTACCATATTTCCAAACACTGCTGGAAATATACGGTTTGTTTCCAAGCCCAACTGTGTTCTCTAGTTTGATACCTGTTGGGACTACGTTACAATTGCTCTTCAGGAAGGGCGTATTAAATTGTTAGTGGACGAGGGTCTGTCGCATACCCACTTGCCCACTACAATTCAGTTGACCTAGGCAGCCAACGGTGTTTGACTTTGCGAACAAAGGTGCACGCATGTTGCACACATCCGTCGTCGTTTTCTTCTTGTCGAAGAGCTTGTGGGTGTACTGAGTGATCCTGAAGGATACGGTGCCGTTGAGCAGCCATGGTCGAATTTCCTCGATTTCCTCCGCAGTAAGGTGACGCTCTGATGTGTCGTATTTTGTAGCATTCAAGTCGCACAGATGATTGTGCAGCATTACGAATTTTGTCACCCGGAGTCCTCTGTTAATATTTTGATTGACGTTGAAATATGTAGAGCATCCAGTTTGGGCGCTTGTTCTTTCTCGATTACCGGAAGATGAGTGCATCTCTACCCTATAGACGCATGCGTAAGCGCGTCTGCTATGTTCACCGACCGCAGGTTCGGTTGATCGGATGCAATGAGACGCATCAGACCGAATTTCGAAACGTTGCAACCCGGCTCCTACTGCATCCATGTTTAGGAACTATTGAGGAGACACAAAACTTTAAAAATGCCCCTGAAACAGAGTAGACAAATCAACAACGTTTACGTTCGTGCCTAAAGTGTCCTTCTGCAAGTCTGTTGCGAGTCCAAACTAATGCGAACGAGCGAATTACGGACACATGATTGGCCCACAGGACGCACGGGGTTGTCGGGATGAGGTAGAGAGGAAGCCGTGTCATAAGAAGGGGGTATACCAGATAGGGAGAAATAACCATGTAGTTGTTGCCTACGTGTTTCACAAACATCAATAGTCTGGTTTTCTGATTTTTCTGTACGCGTCAAGGCCACCTGTGTGTCACACACTCGTGTTAGAACAGAAGCTGCGATCTGATTGGTTGTGCACTCAACCATGAACAACTCATTCGTCCACGCAGATAAGACTGAAGTTACCGCTTGTAAATATGAGAATATAGTTTATAATTCTAATGAGTCACGAGTTCTGTCCACCGCTGTTACAGATTGTAAGGCTTACTGATGATGGCATCCGAATATTGACATAAAAATGACATTTTAAGGTAGCACTGAAATTCAGTGTTAAAATCAAGGCTCGACTCAGAAAACATTCAGAAATTTAAGCTTCAAGGTTCACGACGAATGCTTATAAACTAATGCGGTGAATGTCACCAAAATTATGTTCTATCAATTTTTTTGGTTTTATTGAATTGTAGAGAATAAACTGTACAATTTCGTTGAAAAGATAGTTTAGTGCACGGCGCAATAAGTCGTTTCCCCAAAGTATGAATTAACCAGACGCGGAATACAAAAGGCCGTTGAGAGAAAAGACCGAATGTTTATTGCACGAAATATACACATGGTCTCTTGTTAAGCTAGAAATGGCACCAACACGTAAGTTAGAGAGAGACGCTAGAGACCGGCCGTCGACCAGCGATTGAACCGGATGTTTGTGGCACACGTGTGCGCTCGTGTTCGTGCCGTAGTCACATGACATGCAGACAAACAAGCGGACAACATGCATCATGCGAACATTCTTAATAGCCTAGGTACAATATGCAATTTAGTTTAGGAACGATTTTACACATCCTACCGCAGGTGGGTCAGTGAAATCTCCACGCAGCTACATTAGCTCGCCAGCTTTGCTTATTTCGGTTGTTATTACTACTGCGTCGAAGCTAGCTCTGGGGTTGAACTAAGTCAATTGCTTCACTTTTGTATTTGTGTAACCATCACAACTTCTCTGAATACATTGGTGGTACATTGGTCGATACATCTAGTTCACTATAAAAAGAATATGTAGTACGGCCCCATTTCTATCCAGCTGAGCAATTAATCCGTTGTTTTAGCTGGAGGCAACAGTTCTGAAAATTGCGTACATCACTTGACGACAAAGGCGAACACGCTAATAGTGAGTCTCAAAAACTCCTGTGACGTGGGTTCCGGTAGAAAATAATTACCTTAATGAGCTTTGGAGCTTGAAACTGAGCTTGCGGAGATTAAAAGCCCTGAAAGAGCAAATATAAGACTAGTAAATGTAGTGACTGTAAGTCGCAGGTGTACACTGTTTAGTTGGGTGAGAAATTGCACCGTACCTAATACTGACTGCATCCCAGTTGCTATTGCAAAGGTCATGTTATTATGCCCGACATTGCTGTCAGTAAATTTTTCGTGATTGAATAGGAGAGACTTTCTACCTGTGAATTTTGATCCTGGACAACAGCTGCTGTCTTGCTGGCCAGCCGCGCCCGAGCCACCCAACCTGAAAACGCCTCCTGAGGACGTGACAGTGGGTGTGATTTCTTCACTGCGCACGCATAGAGTATTACGGCTTCCAAGGTTTTTTCCATGGGCCCAGCAACTCCTGCTATGCACAGCGTTAGACCTGGAAATAAGGGAAGGTGGAGTGCGTGAACGTGTCCGGTAGCGCCTGAAGATATTTACAGTTATATACAACATTCTTCTGTGCAAAACGGGCCAGGAAAGTGTACCTAAAGAAAACTGTTAGTTGCTTTCTGACAAGAGCATGAAGTACACATAACGAATTATCAACTGTACAATAAATGTGAAATAGAAAAAGCAAACTACTCGAGATAGCGCGCGGAAAAATGGACGCGCCTCCCTGAACAAGTTGTAGGTTGAGAAGGGAGTTCGTGGGAAGTAGATGCGAAAGGCAACGCTGGGGCTTTGTCGGAGGTTGAAGTAGGCGGAGACGGCTCGAACGATGGTTGTGTTGTCACACTGGGGGGTGAATCGGTAAAAGCAGGTTTAAGATGGTCAATCGAGTCTTTGAGGTGTTGGCCGAGACTGTCAATCACATAAGATTTGCAGACAGTTTAATGACCTGAAAGTGTTTTTTGTACGACTGCTGCAGCGGTATCTTGACAGAGTCTGTTCGCACAAACACGAACTCAAAAGT
>LUCH01004086.1:0-12261 GCA_013368495.1 Paragonimus heterotremus | reverse complement strand
TCCACGGCGATGCTGACTGGTGCGTCCGGGTGTTGGTAATGCAGCATGACTACAGAGACGAGTGCCTCTTTTACGATGGCGAAAGTGTTAGTGGCTTCGGGGGTTAGGTGCAAAGTACGTTTATTGCCCCGAAGTGGATCAGTCATGTGTTGCGTGAGCTTGGCGCAGTTGAGAATAAATCGAAGATAGTAATTCACATATCCATTGAAGCGGCGGAGCTTGTGACTCCTGTCGGGAAACTGGCACGATCAAATAGCCACGACCTTGGAATCGATTGGTTTAATCCTTCCTGTCGAGACGTTGTGGCCTAAAAAGCAAACAAAGTTTTGACCGAGTTCGGACTTAGTTCCATTGACGTTAAGGCCATATGATGCTAGATGTTGAAGCAACATCCGTAGATGGATGATATGCTCTTCCAGGGAATAGCTAGCCACGAATATAACCCCTATATATGCGTAAATGAAGTCTAACCCACGGGTGACTTCATTAATCCGCCGTTGGTACGTCTGTGCAGCGTCACGTAGACCGAAAGGCATGCGCACAAATTCAAACAACCCGACTGGAGTAGTGATACCTGTCTTGGGTATATCCTCCTGTGCTACCGGTATCTGGTAATAGGCGCGAACGAGGTCGATCTTGTTGAAGACTGTTTTACTCGCAAGGCTGATAGTTAGACCTTGGACGTTTGGCACCGGGTATCTATCTGGAACAATGGCATTGTTCAATCCACAGTGATCGCCGCAAGTGCGCCAATCGCCTTCTGTCTTTTTTGGCACCATGTGCAGAGGAGATGCCCATGGGCTATCGGAGGGGTGGATTATACCCATTTCCAGCATGTGCTGAAATTCAGTACGAGCGATGCGCAGTTTGTCTAGTGCCAGTCTTCGCGGTCACTAACAAACCGGTGCGCCTGTCGTTTTGATGTAATGTACCGCGTCCGTAAGGACAGCAGGTAGTTCGTTGGATGGACGGGCCAACTCTGTGAATTCACGCGATACCGCTCGGTATCGATCATCACCACATGGTTCAGTAGGCTGAGGACAATCGTCGTCGAAGTGGCCCTTATAGTGGCTATACTCGTCAGAGGATCCAGGAGTTTGTGATGGTCTGCGTCGACAAATAACCCAAAATGCTTCAAAAAGTCCATGCTCAAAACGGCGTCTGGTACATCCGCAATAATGAAAACCCAACGGAAAGCGCGCCGTAGGCCAACAACCAACGTAAGAGAGCTTGCACCAAAAGTGCGTATTGCGGTTCCATTGGCGGCCTGGGACTTGAAAGGCTTCGAACGGGGCGTATCCTCTTCTCTAGGCGGTACGACACTGACTTGAGCGCCGGTATCCACTAGAAAACACAACCTAGAATTTCTGTCGTGTATAAAATATAGGCGACCAGGCGAGGGATTGCCAGCAACAGTTGTCGTCATTACTTGCTGGCATGCACGTTTCCCGGAGCGGTTGAGGAAGTGCACGACTTAATGCATTTCCGTGTCTTGGTCCAGAAACTATCCAGTTCTTGAAGGCGACTTGGAACGGCTACGTCTCCTGGAAGCGGGGCGTGTGCGGGAAGCTTCAGGAGCCTGGATTTCCAGACAAGGTTTTTTTCGATTGTGCTGCTAAGTCAGCGATTATGCCTTCTGGGTATGCCTACACTTGATGCATTCTGCTAGGAAAATGCTCGATTACTGAGTCCGCCGTTTTTTGCCAAATCATCCAAGGAACTCGTAGGCACGAATGGAGATATGATTGCTTGCACAAAGTCGGACAATCTCTGCATCCAACTGACTTGCCATATTTAGTAGCCCATTTCATTTGCCATTTTTACATAGTACAAGCTATCGGGCGTTTACCATATCTGACGATGACACCAAGCAGTTACCATAAAGGTCCCTCCGTTTTTGGAGATAACCGCACTGTTCTGGTTCCTTTAACTGGAGGTTGATTTTTCAACAACCGAACCTTTTCTGACTAGGCAAAGTTTAGTCAATTAGTGTGCAGGCTTCTGAAGGAAGTCACAGTGCTTTTGCGTGATGTTCTGTTTACGCAGCCTGCGAAGAAAGGCTACGACACCTTCAGCGATGTCGTGATCAAGCGAGTAACCTTTCCAGAGAAGACCTGCTTGCAGCAGCAATTCAGTGGATTACAACCAGGTGAAAAATCTCCTCCCACACTGCTTCGGGGGATGCAGCCACTTTCTGTGGCTCCCACATTGACGATTCACTTCTACGTGAGCCGTGGACGCATAGGCTGCTCGAGAACACTAAGGCCAGCATGTCCACGGCCTGTCCTCTATACCGTCGTCAGGGGTTCTTAAGACGGCCGACCGGATGGTTGAGCGTCTGCGGCGTAGTGACGATTAACGTCTTCGGCTCATCCATTTTCATTCGCTTTATATGCGTTCCGGATCCTCCCGTGGGGCTACGTTGCTGGTGGCTAGAGACGCGCAAGTTAGCGTTGTCCCGCGGGCCTGTTTCTAAGCGACACAATCAAGCGCTTCTTACCACCGCACCTCCAAGGTTATCGTCATCCAGACTGCTGGTCCCAGCAAAACTTTCTTCGGATTTTCCTTCTCGCTGCCGTTCCAGTCGCCGCCATGGGTATCGATGTCCCCCGGTATCTTGACCTCTTGGTGGATACGCGACGTCAGGAGCTAGCAGACTTCGTTACACGCTTGAACGTTGACAACCGCTTCACTAGAGTCGTAGCCGCCGGCCTTATTTACTCAACACCGGTTGCTATGCCGACGCTTACGGGAAATATTCAAAAATTCCCAAAACTAATCTTAACATCGATCGCCTTGCCCACCTTAACGTCCGGTGTGACACTTCACTTCAAAACCACAAACCCACTCGTATCGACTAGGACCCTAGGGGCGATTCTGAGAGACATAAACTCGCTAGGGTAGGAGTCGAACATTCGCTCGAACTTTGGATTATTCGCCTCTCCAAAAGTTCCTGCGTCCCACTGTTGCATTTGGCTTTAAAATAAACAGGTGTTCGGCGTTATTGCTGTGACTACCGCGGGTTCAGTAGTGTATCAGTTCCTCATAAGTATCTTATTCCGCATAAGCAGGATATTACAACCTGTCTCGCTGGCAAAACGTACTCAGCGAGGTTGATTTAGTCCGCTCTTATCACCAAATTCCGGTGGTAGCCGAAGACCCACCCAAGACCACTGCGGTTGTTCATTCGGCCTTCCCGATTTGTATGCATATCGCTAGAATGGACTATTCCCACCCAGACCTTCTCAGCGCTTTATGCATGAAGTCACTTGCGATTTGGTCTTTGATTCTCCCCACCTCAACGACATCCTTCTGAAGAGGGGCATCTTTCGTTCCTGCATAAGTTGCTTGGGCTTTTGACCAAATATGGTATTGCAATCAACCAAGCAAAATGCGAGCCGAGAAGCTCGACTATCAAAATTGTACGTCATCGGATTTCAGCAGACGGAACTGCTGCCCTTGTTGACAAGGTTCAGTCCATCCAGGTTTTACTTGAACCAATTTTGTTCCGAGCAACCTCGCAGATTTTGTGGACTTGGAAACTACTCTCACTGATTTATTTCTCTCGCTGCGCGCATATAATAATAATATATTTCTCAACGTATTCATGAGAAACACGCTGGAATGTGCGCTGGCGTAACAGATAATTAAATGCGGCACGAGGTAACCAATGGATATATAACAAGACAGACATGAAATATATCGACAAAGGAAGACGTAAACAGAAGGGGAGTATTCATAGTTTGTAACGTTTGATGTATACATCAGGGAAGAAAATAGTTCGCCTGTCCCACAGATTCAGTCGGAAAGATGATATGTTAGATTAATTTATCTTTTACAAGGTTAGGTGAAGCCGACGTTTCATATATTTCAAGGTCACTCCGGGAGATACGTGCAAATACATCCTCCATGGATTTCGCCATTGTTTGACGTGGCTTCGGTGGGGAAAACGCTGAAACAATTCAGTTTTGGCGGAGGAGGACGGGAAGTTGCAAATTCTGGCGAAGAATTGAGCATAATCCAGCGCGAGACCTAGTCGACCGCCGGAAAACGTCAAAAAGTTGGAAATCTCGCTAATCGCTCTGCCAGTGTGAGTTATTGAACACCTATCCATGGCAAAATATTGCCTTGCATAACGGATGCTCGAGGGAATAAGAAAAGGAACACAATGTTATGTGTTAAATGAGAAAATGTTAAGTAATCACATGTAATATGAAGACTGACGTAACTGTTATATTCTTTAACGAAAACTTTGGACGATATCAACATTTTTGTTTTTTTAAATAAAGTATATAGCATTGGCTGGTAACTGTTGCGACATTCCCCGGTAATTAGGTGACCAGCAGCTACTGCTAGAATGATTATCACTTGAAAATCACAACTCCGTACTAAGCTTTGAGGTCAGTTTGTCTTAAAGGGTTAATGATTAAACAAGAAACTACATTTCATAGCAAGTAATGATTACTGGGAGGCTAACGACGAGGCTTTCGTGACAGCAGAACAACACACCGTATGAACTGAGGTTCCAATCGGTTTATTATGTACTTTTGCAGTCATATTGTCTTACAGGGTCAATGTTTAATGTAGCATATGTATTTCATAGTAACCAACAGTTATTTATGGATAAGGGGGAGGGTTTGATGTAGGGAAGACAAGGCACGATGTGAATTGGCGTTGTAATTGGATTTTCTAAGGTGAACGAGGAAGATTTTTTGAAACAGTTTTCCGTGGAGAGTTTTCGTATGTTGGCCAAGTAAACAGTCAATGTTGGCTGTCATTAGTTATAGCCTGATATATTACCAAGGTGAACAGGTTATTACGAATGGGTACATATATATGCGGAGAAGTGTATATGTGGTAAATAACCGTTTTTGTTGTTTATCTGCTCTATGTACAACTGCGTATAAGTAACGCACATGAATAAAATGATGCGGTTTCGTTAGTGCTTAACGAAACAGATGCTAGTTGGGTTGTGAGTAAACGGTGGATACGCAGTAAACAGTTTCAGGCAAACTATTTCGAATGGTACCTCGATAAAAAAGACGGGTGCATACTTTCATTCTGCAAAAAGGCTAAACGTTATCTGGACCAAATTCGAAGAGGTCATAAGAAGATATTAAAAGCTTGAAGATTGACATTGGGTGTAATGATGTAAGGAAGCTGTCCAGGTCCTTTTAAAAATGCTAAGTGCTGTTACTGGCTCTGATTTAATTCAGAGGTCTATTCTAAATATAGGAATATTTTACAATAGAGAAGTTGGCCCGTATCTTATTCTGAGCTTGCGGAGTTGGCAAAGTGGAGCCTTTGATTCTTAGACCATACGGGCAGCTGTGTTGGAAATGAACGGCGAACGCTGTGGTGATGGCGACCGGATGTATCAGTTTATACAGGAATGTAAGATTTAACTTTAGTCTTCGTAACCAAAGTGGATCAATGCCGAGTGTTGGACAAGGTTCACTATAGGTGGGTGAGGGTGAATTTCCTAATGAGCCTTCGGTAAGCGGGCATTGGGGATTTTTAACACAAGCCTATCGGATTTGCGTAGATGGCAGTAATTGAACGTGCAATACTCAAGTTGAGGCGGAGCACACATTTTTAAACAGCCAGCTTTGCATCCGGTAGACCGAATGTCCTTTAGATACAGCTTATTGATCTTCCGGATTTTGCTATCTGAAAGCGTACTTGTTCAGAGAAATTGATAGAGTGCGAATACCGTGTTCCCAGATCTCGAATGGATGTGGCGGTGTCAATATGATGACCGTCTAGTGAGATAGACCCATTGGGTATTTGAAAACCATGGCTGATAATGTACGATTTGTTTGCTGAGAACGTCATGAGCCATGTTTTCGACCACAACTCCAATGATGTTAGGTCATGTCGTACATTTTGTAGACAGGAGTCGAGGTTGTTAGGCTGGCGGAATGTGTAAACGATTTTGATATCGTCAGCAAACGGAAAGTGTTTGCCATGTTTAATAAGATAGCATACGTCATTTGTATACATGAGGAAGAGCAGTGATCCCAGAACGCTTCCTTGAATCACCACTCTAGTCGCTGGTTTTGGCATTGAGCAGTGCTCTCGGGTTTTGACAGTTTGGGTTCGGCCTTCAAAATTTTACGCAACTAGTGACTGACTTTCTCCGTGTAAGCGATTGTAAACTGTCAATCACCAATTCTCTGCCTACAGCCTTCGAACAGCTTAGAGGAGCGATTTCCCAAATAGCCCCGCTCGCTCATTTTCACCCTAATACACGGGTGTGAGTTATACGGACGCTTCTGGTACAGCTGTTTATGCCATATTACAGCAGTTCGTGGAAAATTGGTGGCAAATCCTAGCATTTTTCTCCAACCGTTTTCAATACAGGGAGCCTCGCTTTAGCACTTCCAATGGGGAAATGCCCGTCAGTTACCCGGCACTACGTCATTTCCAACAAGCTTTTGGAGGCCGACGAATCGGTGCCTCCACTGACCACAAACCATTAGTGTATTCGTTGAATTAGTCGTTCTACAAGCATTACCTGGAAAAAGCAGGCACTAGGACCATTTCTCGCTATTTAAGATAAAGATATGGCATGCGCAGATGCCCTTAATTCTGACAATGACGCACACTTATGCGTATATCACACGAGATTTCTTACGCCCATCTCTCTTGAATTATCCGCCAAAGATGTTGCGCATACCGGTGGCTCCAATATAGGGCAACTCAGTCAACATGGCTCTCACAAAATACAAACCTTTCCCTTAACCCCGTCTGAGCGCACCATCACATGTGACATTCTCCAAGGGGTGCCGGAGCCCGTATTTCCCGTATTTTGTCGTACGTTGTACATTGCATTGCATAACTTATGGCATCCTTTCATACATAATTCATTGAAGCTTATCACTGATGTTTCTGTATGGCCCAAAGCAAGCCCCGACTTCCCTGACCGGACTCGGTGTTGTCCAAAATTTCAACGGCTCAAGGTTGGTAAGCACACTTAGAGCTCCTCAGTTTATTTCCTGCACCAGACAAACTTCTTCATCATATGCATGTCGACCTCGTCGGAACGTCGCTACGGTCTAACGACCTCACCTTCCTTCTGACTTGTGTCGATCATTTTGCCGGGTGGCGGCAGGCAATCCCGCAT
Organism: Paragonimus heterotremus; assembly: GCA_013368495.1. NCBI lineage: Eukaryota > Metazoa > Platyhelminthes > Trematoda > Plagiorchiida > Troglotrematidae > Paragonimus > Paragonimus heterotremus. Next base: position 5,135 of record LUCH01004086.1, on the reverse strand, counting down.
CTCAATTGTGTCTCTACGGAACGCGGAGTAGCTCGGTTTGGTTGGCTCACATTGGTGACTACAGCTTACGACTCTCAGCTCGAAGGATCTTTCACAAATTTCCTGAAAACCACCGGATGCACGATCGTACGTACTACAGCCTGCCAGCCAGCATCCAACGAGATGGTAGTGCATGGTGCAGTTATATTTTAGTGCATACGTACACTAAAAATGCGAATACAAGTGGTTGCTGGGAACGGAACCTTTATTGTATGATAATTACGTCAGGTCCCAGTTAGCGCCGAACGAAACTAGGGAGGTTGATGATCCGACCGTCAAGCGCGCGAGCAGGCCGGAAGAGTGTATGTGGCACGATTGGCGCACGTAGACCGGCAAGCGTGCAAACAAAAAACGCGGTCGCATATAGCAAGCAGACGGTAGAAAAAGATTCTTATCATCCAACGAACAATGTGAACTATGATTTTGGGAAAAATTTTGCACTTCGTACAGTAAGCAGACCTGGGTTATCTGCGGGTCACTAGAGTCTGAGCTGTTGGAAGATTGCTCCTAGACGCTTCTTATGCCCAAGTTTTCCATTTGGCCCCTCCGTACTTAAATCGCTCTCACTTGTGCAACTGAACCACACTTATTCACTGTTAGTTTTACTCATTTGGAAGCAATTTTAACATATTCGCCCTTATTCAGCACGCTTCATTGAGGGGTGAACCTTTGCTTTTCTGCTTACCTTGTTGATGGAGATTGTGAAGTAATTTTTGTATGCATTTTGTGATGTTTATCCAATTTGAGGCAGTCACTTTTTGATTTACAATGCACATTTTCAGGGTTCACGATGGCCGTTACAGATGAGATATGAAGCCGATTGTTTTATGCATTTTATTGCTTATAAAATAGCACCGTAGAACCATTGATCACAATCTTACTTTGAATCCGGTTGTCGTTAGTCCTCTACGAAGACGGTTCGATCGTACTTGGTTGGACGTTTTTATCGTCGGCTGGAAGCAGGCATTAGTGTGCAGTCGATCCGATCTTGGCAATAGGTTTCAGCTCTAGTCTTTCTTGGGTTGCGTAACGTTGTTAAGATGGATCTGAAAGCTACATCGGCTCAACTTGTCTATGGTTGCCCTTTACGTGTATCCAGCGAGTTAGTGTCCTCTTTGTCAATCAAGCTTTCCGATTATGGAAGGCATGAGGAACATTTGGCCAATCACATATGACGGCTGCGTCCAATGCAAATAAGGGGGCAGTCGTAATCCGTGCATTTGCAACAGAAACGTTCTTCCTGCTGTCACTAGTTCCTACGCGCAGACGGCTCACTCAATCCTCTGCAACCGTCATAAACAGGTCCGCTCTGCGCGGTAAAACAAGGCGAAACGTCTTTCATCATCAAGGGCAACGGTAAACGCGAAGTCGTTCCAATCAATCTAGTTAAATCCGTGTGTTAATGAAGGTGGATAAAATGTTCTGCCGTCCCATCCCAAATACACACTCCTGATGTCAGCCCAATTTTCCCACATTCACTGGACGATCTTTGTGGGAAAGTCTGTGGTGCCTTCTGGGTGCAATAGTGTTTCCTACATATAAAGTGCTCGCCGGCAAAGGCCGTTCTGGTACGATTACCTACCGTGGTTTTTTGTGTACACTGAGGTTTTCTGGGGTTCTTTTGGACGATCTTGGCACACTCGGCTTACAACAGTAGTTAGCGAGTTGGAAATCGTAAGATCTTCAATGACGTGTTGACTCTGAACAGTCTGTCAACACGGTGAGGTTACATTTCTGACTGGCATGGCTATTTCCGTTTCAGATCGACTGGATTTAGTGCATTGGAGGTGGAACTCCTAAAAGCTCTCCTTTAGCACTGAATAAACCTACCTCCTCTTTTTTCTTACTGGTGAGTATTCTAGGGTTCGGTAGGCTGTTATGATAAATGTGCACCAGATATTACATAACTTGACTACTCCAAATAACAGGCACAGTCAGCTCACCTTTAGTTCGCGACCGACCACCTTATGGACTATCCCGTCTGTTATTATCCTATGCTTCCTATCAACGGAACATTTATCTAATAATGGACATCAAATTTTGGTTACCCCATTACTGTCTGCCTGCATTGTGCAACGAAGGTGTACAATCTCGTTCGTTTATTGCTGAATTTGTTAGAGCTACGATCGCCAGTTTTAATGTTATTTCCCGCCATTGTATGCACCTGACTGTTTGTTCGAACAAGTGTAAAAACCGAAATTACCCCGCGTACTCGAACGTACGATCCAGCTGCGCGACCGCTTGTCTTTCCACTATGCTAGCCTTTCGTCCTGTTATTTGCTCGCTATCACGTCGACGTCGCGTGTAAAATCCATACACCTTGTTCACTCATTTCGTTATTCGTAACCGGCCGGTTTTTTTCGTTCAATTCCACAAAGCTCTCCGCTTAACCTAACGGCCTTCTGGAAGAATCTCTGTAGTGATATCCTGAAATGGCTCAATTTTTTGGGGTTCGTTTTATAGAGTTTGACACTCCCTGTCGGGACATGTTTGCTTAGACCAGTTTTACACCCTGTTACTGTTCGTATGAAAATTATCATACTTTTCGTTCAGTGCCCCGCATGCATGACGTTTACTGCCTGTAAACCTTCCTCCTTCTCAGTCGTGGCAATATACGAAGCACTACGCCGTATGTTGGCTTCCGAATTACCCGTCATTGGTTAACTCAATGAACATGGAGGGCGTTTCGACAATGTCCAAAGTTCACGGGTTTGAGTTAAGTAGGCAAAGTAATTGAGCAAGTAGCTTCCGAATGCAGGTATACAGACTGCTTGTGTCTATTAACTAAACTATGGGAACTCACACAACAAGTTACTGACATCCAAACTCATATGTTAGCTTTCACGGAGACCCGACTTACTGCTGACCTTGATGACAGGGAAGTGAGTGTCCTCGGGCATTCAGTTCACTGACGTGACTCCGCTGGAGGGAGAGGGAGCACTCCAGCAATTTCTTCTGACACCCACAGTTATCGGTTAATTTTAGACGTCTGATAAATATAACGCTTTGTGACCTCCACTGACATGGCGTAGCCAGGATTCACTCCTAATGGGTGCCATCTATTCTTCTCCCTTATCCGATGTCTTCGATGAAGATGTCCTTCTTGTAAGCCGGAACAAATTCCTAAGACTGCAACGTCTTACTTGTCTGCTTATTATGGGTGATTTAAGTGCAGCCAGAATAAACTAAGCATCAGTTTCTCTTCAAGATGTCTAAAGCAGATTCCCGAATTCCTTATCGTCGCTGCTACGACAAAAAGCGCGAAAACAGCATGTTAACGCTTCCACGAAGCATTGTTCCGAACAGATTCTTTTTCCGTTTTACCTAGTCGACACTAATAAGAACCGGCGGGTAAACGTGATGGTTATCAAGCCGCCACTTAGACACGGTGACCACTCTGGGCCGGTTCCAACAACCTGCAAAAAAGTCCACAGTTCGGAATTTTAATCAGGCTAATTTTAGTGGACCCAGGAGCTATCAAGGTAAAAATGGCTATCCCAGCTTTTACGCTATTTAACCTCATTCGGGTAACCTGTCACAGTCAGACTGCAGCTGGGGATGTCGCAGAACCGATGTTGGTGGTTATAACGAATACAGGTACGAAGCCAAGGGAAAGCGGTTGGGTTCCTGTGGTCAAAATTTTTGTGAGGCTTACAGCATTATCGGGGTCGAGCTGTTTAAAATTGCAAAGAAGGGCTACTCAAAAAATTGGGCAGTCTCATTGAGACCTCTGCCCGAGGGGATCTTCAGCACAGTAAAATTACCCTGGCAAATGCTGCAACACAAACCCCAATTCTAGTTATACGAGTGTCTGTAGCATTAAAAACATGTGGGTAAAACTTAGGGAGCCTAGCGAAGGTTTCGATGTCATAGCTATAGTCGAAACATGGCTCACACGTAAAATATCATTGAGGAACTGTCTTCCGGAGGACCTTCCCGTCTGCAGACAAGGCCACACGGACGGGCGCGCAGGTGGAGGGGTCTTGTTGTTTGTTAACAATTAGTCCAGCCGGTAGGAGGCCTACTTCTCGGAGAACAGCTGGAACGTACAGGCGGTTTTCTGTTACATTCGGGAGGATAACGGAAGACTGTTTTTATTCAACGCTTGTTGCGGACAACTGGCCACCAGTCAGGAGGATGAGGATCCGCTAAATGCTTTGAATGCTGTATCTGGTTATTCAGCGAACTTAGTGGCAGGTAGAGATTTCAAACTCCCAACGCCTCCTGGGATTATGAAACAACCAGAACTGGTGCTTATGGGGAAATATTCCTGAACAGGTTGCACTCTAAACCTTTGAGTCAAGTGATCAAGGCCCTTACTCGGTTTCTACACGGGCATACACCATCTGCATTATATCTGATAGTTACTGGATATAAGCAGGTCATAATCAGATTAAAAGTAAGGCCCCACCTTGGAGGAGTGATCGTTGTGTTCTGAGCTTCGAAGTCCGCTCAAAGAAATTACCTCCCTTGATAATCTTCGTGCGTAAGCTTGGTCGAATTGATATGGCAAGACATGTGGAAGCCGCACGGAGCGCGTCTTGGGCCCCAGAGGGGAAGAAGTTTCTCTTGAATGTAAGTGGAAAATCATCGAGGAAGGGCTTATAGGACCGATGGAAATGTTTGCCCCTAGATTACTAAGGCTTGAAATCGTCCACCCTGATGGAGGCCAATGTGGTGCGTAGAGCGCTTACCAGTGAGAACACATGTTGAGAAGAACAAAGAAGGAAGCTATCGTAATTGGCCAAAACATAAAGTTTGTAGAAACGAAGCTTGCAGGATGCAGCGCTTGGCAAAATGCCGCTCTAAAGTAAGCCTCGTGCGCAAGCCGAAAGCAGCTCAGAAGCATTTTTACTGGTATGTCCAAATGATAGGAGCATGCAGACAAGCATTAGGGCTCTCCTAACAAAAAAGGGTAAATCAGCTACTAATAAAACAGAGAAAACCAACCTCGTTTGTTAAATATTTAGGTGGTTCATGGAGGGAACGGTGTGGACAAGATCCTACGGAAGTTGGTGTAGTATTCCAACGAGTCAGTCACGAATGACAAAACACACAATGTTCAACGTACGTAATCGAAGCACAATAGGGTCTAC
>LUCH01004085.1:0-48665 GCA_013368495.1 Paragonimus heterotremus | reverse complement strand
CCAAAAATAACCTCAGCACTCTTGTGATAGCATTCAGATACGCAATCCACCACAACAAAAGCAGCCACACCGGTTTTTTAATAACAATTAAAAGAAGGTGGATTTTAAGTGATTGTCAGCTGAAACAAACAGACAAGAGGTCATGACGCAGATTTGGACGATTTCAATTTCGGCATCAGCTACCAAGCCATTAAAACGATTTCTTCCGGAAAAATGATTTTCCCTAACGCGACAGCTCAGGATCTGACGATCTACGACTAGCATTTGTTTAGTTTGCTCGATCTAGTTATCACTAATGAGAGCCACCAGGTAGACGGGGAGATCATCAAGCGAACACTTGGACACAACGACCACTATCTGTTCACCTTCGATCTTATCGGATACTGGTTACAACAACCAGTAAGGAAGCCTACAGTTCCAAACTGTAATCAGGCTGATTTTGATGGCCTGGGAAGTCACCTAGGTTCACTTCTTTTGACTGCGGACCAGAACTACCGTGCACTTCATAGCGCAACTGAGAAAGCGAATGACTTGGGTGTGCCGCGCGAGCTGCGCACTTTCTCTCATCGGCCACCTCTTCTGCGCAGAATACGTCTTCTCCTCGATGATCGTTCCTATTTATTCGCGAAACATAAGCCTACGGGGAACTCGGAGGACCTGAGTGCATTAAACATTGCTCGAAACAGGTGTAAAATAAAGATCCGTGAGCACGCCAACCTCGCACAAGGCGTGATCCTCCACAGAACTCGCCGGAAAAACTTCTTACCCAAAAACACGCGATGACTTAGAAGGAATAAACCTTCGACTCCTACTTTGCGCCTGCCCGACAGAGAGACTTCGTCTAACTCCCTAGTTGTGACCGAGTTGTTCGAGCAGTACTAGTCAGCACACTACAACGTCACACTGCCAAAATAGCGCTTAATCCCACCACCACAGCACTTCCGGCAACTACACGTTACCGCTGAGCTTCCTGTGCCAAAGATTGAAGACCTTTTTATTTAATATTAATTCATACGATATAATGAGTCCTGACGCTATCCATCTCAGAATTGTCAGGGGCAGCTGCCAATCTGGCAGACACTCCGGACTGGCATTCTCCCTAGCGCATGGTAAGATGCTACGGCACGCCCGCATTTAAAACGGGCGACCGACACTCACCGGCTAGCCATCGACAAATCAGCCTTACTAGCATTCTAAGTAGAAGAATTTAAGCGCTTATAAAAGCGCACCATCTTCAACCACTTTCCATCAAACCGTCTTCTTCTATCCAGCATGGCTTCCTTCTAAACCGGTCATGCATGACAAATATGTTTGTCTTCGTAGACAGTCTGACGGAGACCAAAAGCAACGGCCTCACCACAGATGCCATTTTCCTAAATTTTGCCAAGGCTTCTGACCGTGTTCCACATGACCCCTCAGAATACAAACTAGAAGCCCATGGTATTCAAGAAGTATTTCTTTGCTGGATTGTTTATTCCCTCCACAATATAACGTTTAGAGTTAAAACTCGAGCAGATATTTCATCTCTCACTTTCACTTCAGCGGGAGCTTCTAAAGGGTCAGTGTTAGGATCCCTGTTAATTCTGATCTACATCAAAGACATTGTGGGCAACATTTACAGCAATGCCCTGGTATAAGTTGATGACTTGAACGTCTGGAATGCCATTGATTCTAAAGCAATACAGATCGATTTCGACACGACTAAGCGCTAGCCAGATGATTGGATTCCCCACGTAACTGACAATAACTGCGCCCGCATGTTTCACTCAGTAGAGACTCTGGCAATGCCTTCGTGGTTCACAGTGCATTCGGCACAACAAATGTCATGGAAGTCGATCTGGAGGAAGATCTGGGCATCTGGTTGTCGTCTAACTTATCTTTCGCGCATCACCATGAGATGTCGGCGGAAAAAATTTGCCGCTCCTAGTATGATAGGGCGCACCTTCCTCCGCAGAGACAAAAGAGCGTTTGAAACAGTTCACAGGGCATACATAACACCGCTTCTCGAGTATGTTAATCAGGTCGTGTATACCGGCCTGGAGAGACATTAGCCTTTGAGCGTGTCCAGCGCGCCGCTATCAAACTAGTCGTGGGCCTAAGAAACGTCGCGCACAAATCCCGACTTGAAACTCTTAATTTATACCCACTAGAATTTCGACGACTCCGCGGTGATTTAATTCTCACACACTTCTTCTTTAGAGTACGGCTCGTTGGACAACCCTTTAGCACAGCGAGTGATGGTGACTGGCGAGTACTTGACTGTTTATGATTGTTCAACAATCATGCACAGTACACGAACATGCGTCCAGAACGAGTAATGATCGTTAAAGTGTGTTCATTTTTAAAGCGTTCCGTAATCGGATCTTCCGCGCTACTGACGGGAGATTCAACAAACATGGGCCGGATGGCGGACGAAGTAGAGCTCGACTGCTCGGACCTATCAGGGGAGTCATAAGCAGCTGGTTTGAGGCGGTCGATAGAGACAAGTTCTCTTTTGCCTAGAAGATCTATGATGTACACCCGGTCCTTTCTTTGAAGTGCTTTGAAGGACCCTCCATGTGGATTGTCGAGAGGACTTTACTTCGCATCCACGCTTGCGAAGACGTGCGTAAGTTGATGTGGGGCATGTGGAATAGAAGCCTCAAGGGTTTGCTGCAGGGTGTCTGTCGAGGGGAAACGGCACACCTGGGTGGTGAGCTGCTTGGTGAAAGCAGCATCCTATCTTACTTGGCCTTTGACTGTACGGAGGTGATTTTTAGGAAGACCTTGTGGCTGGCCGTAAAGAAGTTCGGCGCAAGAAACCTAGAGGTTGACCTTGAGGGCCGTACGGATGCCCGGTAGCGCCACTGACAGGGCTTCTTTCCAGCGGACGGAATCGACCGCACTAAGCGCTGCTTCCAGCTGTCGATTAAGACATACAACCATTTCATTTGCAGCTGGATGATAAGCCGTAGTGCGGAAGCGGTGTCATCCTAAAGTATGCAGCGTTTCCGCGAGGCAACCACCTTCAAATTGTGGATCACGGCAGCTGTCACAGTGGCTGGGTAACCATGTGATGCGACCCAAAGTTCAGTAAGGGCAGGCGAAATTGTTTTGATGGCAACGTTGGGTATTGGAACGGCTTTGGATGATCGGTTGGAGCTATTGGCCATCGTGATAAGATTGCGCCTACCATTGGACGGTGGAATACAACCAACGATATCGATGGGTACTTGAGATAGACGAGATAGAGTGGTTGGACATCGGCCTATCGGAGCTGATACGTGGCGCTGAACTTTGGCCTGTCGACAGGCCAAACAAGCTAGCACCCAGTCTCTGATGTCCATTTTGCAGGCCGGACTAACCGTACCTACCGGAAATGAGTTCGGTCGTGGCTGGGATACCAGGACGAGCGATATTGTGCAGTGTGCCGAACGCACCTCGTCGGAGAAGAATAGGAACTACGGGACGCGGATGTCCAGTGGAAGTATCGCACAGAATAGTGCCTGCGGATGCCGGTAAAGGTTGATCCGTCAGACATAGAGCTGATTGTTGGCAGGAAGCGCGGAAACCAGTTTCCGAATGTTGCACGCTGACCATAGCGTGTACGTTGATTGAGTCATGAATAACTTTGGCCGAAACTCGGGATAAAGTATAAGTCAAAACGTTATCACTACCAGAAGCGCGGCGCATATCCAACGCAGATTGAAATACGAAGTCTAAATGCCAATCTTCGCGGGGCAACTGCCCTACGGACCCACTGCGGAAGGTAAAAACGAACGGGTTGTGGTCAGTGAAGATCACAAAACGGTCTCCCTCAAGGACATGTCGAAAGCGACGAACGACCGGGTGGGTTTCTGAAACCTCACCACCGAAAGTGCCCACCTTGTTTCAGCCGGAAGCAGACGTCCGGAAAAGAAAGCGAGCGGTATCCAGAGTCCATCAACGAACTGTTAAAGCATGGCGCCGACTGCTTTGCCTGATACGTCAACAGCTTTACCTATTTCCGCGGCTGAGTTGAAATGATATAACGTGATTGCCGTAGCTACGGCATCCCTAATTCGATCGAACTGTTCGACGGCTGTCGCTAACAGCCCTACGTTTCTGTTGACACAGTCAAAATAAATCGGTTAAATGCCGTGTAGACTGATCACCTTATGGAATAAACTGCCTATAATAGTTGATCATTCTGTTAAATCCACGGGTGGTAGCGAGAGTTTTAGGACGGGGAGAATCGCGGATTACTCCTATCTTACCGATCAACAGAGGAATACCGTACTGCCCAGCAAGAGGTTCTAGGAACTCTATTGCAAGCTGATGAAAAACTTATTTTTCCGCATTGATTGGTTTTCTGTAAGTTGTTAAACTGCTGAACAGCTGTCGCGGATGAGTCTGGTGTCCTTCTTCAGAGGCGCTTGCAATTAATAAGTCGTCGATACAAGGGTGTGTAAAATCTAGACCTCGTGTGACGTCGTCAGTAGAACGTTTAAACGTCTTTGCGGCGTTTGGTAAACCAAATGGTATACTTAGAAATTCGAACGACCCGAATGGTTTGATGAGGGCTGTCATGGCAACATCCTTGTCTGCAACTGGGATTTGATGGTAGACGCGTACCAGATCGATTTTTGAGAAAATACGGGTACCATTATGGCTAGCCATGATGTCCTGTATGCGTGAGATTGGGCATCTGTCAGGTGCCGTGGCGTTGTCAATCGAGCGGTAATCCTCACACGAGCGCAGTTGTCTAACTCTTTAGGGACCATGTGAAGTGGTGAGGCTCAGGGGCTACCAGACGGACGGATGATTTCAAGTTGGGTCATGTGCTGAAACCCAGCGTTCGCTATTTTTAGCTTTTCCGGTGTCAACCTGCGAGCTTTGGCGAACACCAGTGGACCTGCCGTGGCTACGTGGTACCTCATGAAACCTGTGACAGCAGGTTGAGATGGAGACTGTCGAAAAACAGTCGGATACTTGTCGGCTAAAAAATATTTGGATTTAACTGCATGGAGCTTTGATACACGGTACTGATTGGTGCCTTGTCGGTCAAAATCCTGGTAACGGCAAGATTTATCGTTTGGTCAACTAGACGGCGTCGTCTAAAGTCTACCAAAAGGTCGGACTGATAGAGGACAGCAATGACGATTATTACGTCGGCCACCGTAAAGATCCAGCGGAAGGTCATACGAAGACCTAAATGAAGTGTGCGGGAGCGCCGACTGAACACTTTAATAATGTTTCCATTAACCGCGCAGAGGTTAGATTTGACCGATCTGTTGCAGTCGTAGATTTCGGGTAGGATGACGTTGGTCTCAGCATGTGTCGATGAGATTGCGGATTCCCTACGCGTGATCTTGTAAAACGAACGGACGACCAAGCAGACGAGCTACTTCGGTGGACGTGAAGACTTGGCTGCCGATTTTGTTGACTGCACAAAAAGTGCAAGGCCGCCGGTATCGTCCGACATTGTTGCAAAGTTACTGGTGATATCAGCAATGTTCGGAATTAACGTTCGGTGGCGGTTGATGAGGTACACGCAACCCTGCGTGACCATTATGTCGTCGAGTGAGGATAGCCCAGCGTGATCTCGAGCGCTGCGTCGTTAAAACTTGAAGTCGCTGAGTTGGCCCAGCAGCTTGAGCGGGTAAGATGACAGTCGCGCCCCGACTACTCAAAGCGAGTTGGGAAACGATAGTGCGGTATATTTTTCCAATTCGGTCGGCAATACCGGCTAGGGGCGCTTTACTTGTCTTTAGGCAGACGCTGGAGCCACACCTCTTTAAGTAGAGCCTCCTCTACATGTGTTGTACCTGCTAACAGTTGTGTGTGGCGAAGGAGCTGCGATGGTTCACGGTCACCGAGCTCGGTCGCACTCAGAAACCGATAAATACGTTGGCGGTCTGACAAACTAACGCGCTTAGTTGCGACTAGTTTTAGTCGCTCGTAAAGTTTCCTGGTGTCCGATAACTCAGATATCGTCCACCTCGTCAGTGAAGTGAGATGGCAATACCACAACTGCTTGGTGGAAACGGGCTCGCTCTGAACTAATTTGTCTTAGCACGGATGTGGCTTATAACTTAGCAAACCACGGTTTGGGATTGTTCTGTCAAAAGGGTGTAAATGGTACAGGTAATGCGTTGATTGAAACGTCTGTCAAAACGTAAGGTTAGGCATCCATTTTGGCAGAACGGAAAATGAACTGAGTTAAAAATGAATATATATGAAACGTATAAAGATAGTAACTCACAGTTGTACAGGAGATATACTTGTGAGGGGAGAGAATTGTTCAAGTGGGCCCACCAATCCATAGTGAATCGACACAAAAGTGCTGGAGGAAAACTGATTATAATTCGGGTTCACCAACTTAGTGTACAATGCGCCAAGTCTTTTTCCGAGTATGAGTTTACCAGACGCAAGATGTAGAAACGGCCGCTGAGAGGAGATACTAAATATTTATTATGCGAAATATACAAAAGGTCCCTTATGACGCTAGAAATGGCATCAACACGTATATCACCTGAGGGAGCTGGAGACCGGCCGTCGACAAATGATTAAACCGGAGGCATGTGACACACGTATGCATCCAGGTCTACGCCACAATCACATGGCGTGCAGAAAAACAATCGGACATCGTAGATCACGCGAACTTTCTTAATAGTTCAGATAAAATACGCAAATGAGTTCCAGAACTATTTTAGACATCATACCGCAGGCATGCCAGGCCGCTCCAATAAGCCATCACAAAGGTGGCATTGGGAAAAACAATGTTGCTGTCCAGCATGAGTGGGGAGTTGAGGATAAAATAACAAGGTAACGATCGTGGATTGCGAAATGGCTGAATACACAAAAAGTCGCCTCACGAACGCCAGCCGTATTAGGTTTCAGGGAACATATTTAGCTGGGCTGATCGGTAACTACCACATTTGGTCAAATCCGGTCCTAACCACTTTTGGCAACATAGATATTCCGCTTGATCGCACGGTAGTATGACTCCTAGTAGGAATGAGATGTCAAACCACTTCAAGTTTAGCCGGGATTGGACCGTACAAAGAGATTCCAGGTTATTAGAAGCTTTGTGGCAACGTAAAAACGATGCAATCTCGGGTATGCGTGAGTACAGTCTGAGTGAATTAATCTTACCTCGTTTGTTGTTTACCGATGGCGGCACTGTGTGATCCAGATGATTGGTTATCCGAACATCGACGCCAAGTTGGGAACTTGACGAATATTAAACACTGATGATTGTGTTGTGGACATTCGCTAGGATGAATACTTACCCAACTTATCGCCAAAAGCTTGCAGCAAGTGAAAGTGAGCTTATACCGTACGCTGTGATTCGCCGTCTTCTGGTTGCTTGCATAGCAGTATAGTTGGCCGGGGAAAGCGTTTCCGTCTTTTGGGGGGACACACACTGGCTCTTTCATCGATAGCGAGACCGACGCTAGTGAAACTATCTGTTATGTATAGTGTGCGGCGTCCCGGAATTAAACCAGCAGCAGTCGTCCCTGGCCATTGCCTTTCTCAAAAGGGTGTATTTCAAAGAGTGAAGCATGTTACGCTTCTTTGTGTGATGATCAAGGTTTGAGTGGTTCCAGCAAAATTTGGTAGTCTTGACCTGTGCGTGGAAACGATGAGGATTAAATGAACTTGTAACGAATGATGACCCACTCCCATAGGAAACATTGTTCGTCATTTGTTTCATCTCTAATGTGTATTAAACTAGCTGCTGGGGGAAAGTGTCATGTGGCTGTTGCAGTGTGGCAGGCAGGGTGACAGGCGCTAGTTGGAAGAGTGGATCAGCTTCTGACATCTCATCAGCGACGTGGGCTAGCTTTTTGCTGAATTAGGTAAAATGGAAAACCGCTAATATTTCAAGGGCAGAGAGTAGGTGTTTCAACTACGGATGTCCATTTTAAGCATTCCAAGTAACTTTTTATGTCGAACCAGCTCAAGCGCTCCACGATCTACTAGCTCGAGGCTGGAAAATATGTGGTCCAACTTCTTTTGCTCAGACAGTCCCGCGTGATCTACTAAGGCTTTGTTAGATTAGTATTCAAGCACTCGAAAGTATTCCGATGAATTAGGTCTCAGAATTCCTCCAAGATCTGTTGGAATAACATAAAGTACATGCGGATTTATCGTGAACTGGAGTTTGGCCCGGTAAATGTTGATTGTGGCGTCTTTTTGTCCAGTATGTTTCCACAACACAAAACTGCGAAGTTGTACAAAAGCGGAGGCCACAAAAAATCGATATCAACTACAAAACTCTAATGTAGACGCTTCAGAAGTATCGTAGCATACCAGGTTAGTTGAAAAAGTTTCAGTTCATCAGATTGTAAAGGAAGGAAGAACAGTAAGTCTAGATAGAAAATAGGGGGAAAGCTTTAGGACCGAACAAACAGGGAATAACATGCATTCGCGAAATGCCCAGCGTTATCGGTTCGTCGTGTAGTTCTGAGAGTATTTTATACTGCAAACGGATGCAGCTGAAGTGCACTCCAAAACTGGAATGTTTTAGCGGATATCTACTCGGCGGGAACGACCGCCACGTGGGCGTCACGGGAGTGTCTCACAACAGTCTAATATTTTCCGTTGCTCATAGGACAGTCATAGAAAATTCGCAGGTAACACGGTTTCAATGGCTTTCTCCAATGTTACATGTAATTCAGCGCTCATATTCACGAGAAGCTTTTCTTTACGTTGCTAGTAGCATAAAAATCCCCCGACCTAACGCGAAGTAACAGAAAGGCGTTGCCCACCAAAAATACACGGTCGTCATTCTAAATATATATCTTATGGAAACTCTCCCACAAATTCTCACTCCAGATTCAATGAGTTTTCAGATGGCGATAATTCAAAAGACAACAAACAGCGCAGCATTCTACATATTTTGTCACGACCGAGGAACAAGAAAGCGTACAAACATTAAGCTTCCTGCGTGTGACGCACGGAACGGAAAAGTGAAGAACTTCTACGCTAGCAAAAATTGGAGCATACAATTGGGCCAAACAGACACACTTCATGAGTAGGTGTCAAACTGTACAAAAATATCAACGAAAATTAAGTTTTTCCGGGAGGTCGTCGCAATCTGCGCGGAAGAATGTACAACCGTAATCGGACATTCTGTTTTGTAGTATTTTTGAAAAATAATCCGAAACCTACACACGCTTTGTTCGATCACTGAATACATGATCTATAGGTTAGATACAGGGCGAAGTTGCACGGATGAGTTGGAAGTGGCATGTCTTTGAAAATAATCGAGAGAGGGCGAACGTGAAACATAATATTCTGAAGTACTGTTTCTGAACATTCCAATAATACTGCGGTCATTTGCTAGTTTACATCAGATGGCCTAAATATGCCTGTCTGAACCTGTACAAAAGTCAAGCATGAGCCACAATAATACAAGTTTTATGGGGGTGTATTGAATCCCATATCACAGCAAATAACCGAGAAAGAGCAAAAGTGAAACGTGTCAATCCTACGGTATTCTTTCTAAGCATGTTACACCGCAACATCTTTAGTCATAAACAGTAGCTCATCAGTACCCGTTCTCACAAAAGACCACATAATGCTAAAGTAACCATCGGGACAAAAATGACAATACACGCCTTGCTCGTACTTTACAAGTGTAGAGTCTGTCAGGATTCACGGTTATACGCAATCTATTGGAGCGGTTGTAAACCTCTTGATTCAGCGCAGAACCAGACGGAATGTTGAAGGTTTACTCAGATAAAACTGGTTCTGTGCATAAATAACCAACGGTTAGCAAATTATACAACTTGCAACCAAGTGAACTCTATGCACGGAATTTAACCGTGAGCAAATATCAACCAATTACAAGGTAGAGTAAACTGTTCAGTGCGATGGTAGAAAACAAACAAGAGCGAGTTCAAAGGGGAAGTTCGTATTGTCGGGGCAGGGTTGGTTACGTGTAATAATCTAAGAAACGTTCGGCCAGTAATTAATGTTCCCAGTACAGGGGTATATATGTGTTAGATCTACAGTACGATAGTTTGGCCAATGGAGTATAGGTACAGAGATCAGTTAAGATTGGCATTGGGCACACAGCCGGTCGTGGACGGATAGTTGGGCGGTACCGTCGCCGCGCTGGGTGCGGCAGTTCCGTGGTTCAACCCCTTAGCAGTCCTTCTGCCGTCCAACTGCCAGTTTAAATTGGAATGATCCGATCACAACTTCCGTTGATTCTGGCCAGAATCAACTATCAGCAAACACCCAACCCATGATAGTTCCTCGTAACATTTGCTTCAAGGGCACTGCTGCAGCAAATCAAGTTATGGAAGCAAGGAAAGCCAGACCACAGATGGCTAAGCCGCCTTTACAATCCAAAGAGTCCAATTGCCACTAGGTGTCCTATAATGTCGATATAAACGAAAATGAAGAATATACCCGGGTTTATCAGATACATAGCTGAACTGGAGGTTACCAACAATATTACGATGTAACTTAGTGGCTAACCTCATTGTACACTGCGGGGGACGGTCGACCGTCCTATAAGCGTCTTGTGTTGGCTTGGCAATAGCCGAAGTTGCAGGAGAAATTGGTGTTTGCGCTCAGTAAGAAATGTTCAGGCGTGTTGTGTAATGCAGCCCACTGTCGTGATGTTGGCGATATTTAGGCATCTGGTTATGTAAGTTCCCGCAGACTTATGTTACCTCGCATCAGAAGTCTTGGTGAAAGGAAGGCCGAGTCTGCGAGCAAAATATCTATCGATTTACCCACCGTTCACATGCAGAATCCAACGCAATAATCGAATGCGCTAAGGAGTTGGGCATGGGAGTACCTCAAGCACAACCACACGACAGCCGCCAGACAAGTCGAACTTCAAGGGAAACTCCAGTCGACCATCGAGGTTCAAACAACTGTCAGACTTTTTGGGCGGCGTTATCAACGGCGATAGCTTACCCATTGTTATCCTGGTGAATGTAGCCTGCAGTCTTGGAAGATGGTGCGGATTCTTTATACAGTCACGAGTAAAGCTGTGGTACCTAAGCCAACACACAAATTTTGACGTCGGCGATCTGTGGTAAATTTCCATTCACGAGGTAATGTGAACACGCACCGTGGTACTGATAAGGCAGCTTTTACGTGGTAGGAATTTGAAATTTTGGGGACGTCCAAGGTGATCTCGCTGCAGTATCTTGAGTTAGTGTTAATATAACACTATGAATGGTGAGTTGCTGGTGAAGGTAGCGGGAGGTATGTAAACAGTATTGCGGTCTACGATAAAACTGGGCGTATGTTCACCAGGAGAACAATCCATATTTGGAGCAAGATTTGCCAAAAAATGATATGTCGCTTTTATTTACCATTAGCAAAAAGTTTCCAGAATAATAGCCCATGCTGTGTCAAAAGGATGTCCAAAAAACTACAAAAGATGAACAACGAATGAGTTACCCATTAATCAGTGTAAATGTTATTGGAAACCCTGTAAATAAGTGGGTGAGGATGAGGGAAGTCAGTAACCGTCTAACTTTGATTTATCAATAGTCCGGTTGTAGATGAGACCCAACTGTGAAAACTCAGGGCTTCGGCTTGATATGAGCCAGCGACAGAAACAACATGGCTGAAAGTGGCAAGCGCTCTACCAGCCGAGCTACGAAGCTACACCGGAAGCTCGAAAATTTCACATTTGAACTCCGTTACCCACCCGTTCTACTGTCTCCAGGGTGTCGACTGCTCCTATAGGATTTCTCGAACAGTTCACACTGGAACCCATCAACACCACTGTTGAACATGGGGATAGTGGTGTTGGTGAATTCCAGCGTGTGCTGTCTGAGAAACCCCGTCAAATCATTTGACCCTCGGGATCATTTAGTGGGTTCCATATGACGCAGTAAAACGGACGGGTAACCTGGTTCAAATGTGAAACTTTTGAGCTCCTGATGTGTGGTTTTGTAGCTGAGCGGTTGCGGCGCTTGCTGCGTTGATACATGGTCTTTTAGTTGCTGGTTCGAATCTGGCCGAAGCTCTGACTTTCCGCAGTTGGGTTTCACCTAAAATCATGAACCTGCCGCACTACCTATCAGCAATATGTCGACCACCAACCAGGATTACGATAACGACTCAAAAACGTCCGTAATTCGAGCACATTGCAAATGAGTGTGTGATCCTTGGTGTACATGCCGTTGAAATCTTGCTACCTTCGGAAGCGAAAGCAATAGCAGAATATGTGACAACAACTAAACCCCAATTTTACTGAGTTTCTGTCGGATATTTTATAGACAAGTTGCATCAGTAAACTGAGGGACTACGATCGGCGCCGATATCTTGTTTTCCCTATCAATCGGCTAGGCTACTCCAGTAATCCATTTATTCTAACGCGTGACTCACTTGGACAACTTTTCCTGCTGCTGTGTTTGTTACAGCAAAATCCTATACGACGTCAGCTTGCCATCCCTGACAGTCGTTGCCTTGACAAACCAGTTTGCTGGGGTCGTCGAATTTACCGACGGTTGTCTTTTGTGGATCACTGGTTGACTTCGTTTCGACAATGTATTATAATCCAAGAATTGTATGCCGACGTGGCATTAGATTTTCTCACATGAACGCTTCCTCTGGTATCAAGAAAAAACGTGGAATTTGAGAAAATTTAAAATGATAATATAGATTATCAAAAGTGCAACGCGATTTTTCGGTCAAAACCCTTGTACGGTAAGGGTCGTCTTGCGTTATTTATTAAAGTACACGAAGCCAGCAGCTACTTTTCATGGTAAGTGGCAAGTGAGTGGTCAGCGGCTCCTAACATAATAGGAATGCTGTCGAATTTTCATGTGGGTTTCCTCTATGCAACCGATATTTTTATCGAAATCGATTTTTGTGACAAGCAAATTTTGTACGTGGTTAATTAAATGTGCTAACCAGGAAAAGGACACAAATGGCAAGCAACAGAAGATTGCCATACGGTGGTGTGAAGTGCGAAAGTGGAGATATTTCTTCTTCCCAACCTTTTAATTGTACGCAGCTTTGTGTGATAATCATCAACCACAGCACTAGCCACCAGTGGTCATACTTCAGGATGATTAATAGTACTGGAGAGCCCCGATGGATTCCATTGTATCACTCTGCAGCTCATTACAAACAGTCGTCTGGGTATATGTAATGGCGGAGCGTACACCTATATTTTCTACGTGAATGTATATTTGGAATAAATGACTGTATACATTGTTGATTTTGTTGAAAGTGCCGATCAACTTGGAAACATTTAGCAATAACCGCAACGCGGTGGCTGGTAAAATAAGCTAATTTGGGGAGTATGAGGATGAATGTCGCACAGTATTTGCCGTCTTTGTTCAGACTACGCCAAGTTCGTTTCCATGGTCGTCGCCCCCAGATCATCAAAGCTTAAATGTAAACATGACGTTGGACTAGGTTAATTAGGTCCCTAAGATATTTTTAAACCGGTGTATATGCATGGAAGATCTGCGGTCCACCGGAGTGCTTTAAATTTATAAGTACTTTTCCATAAAAAAAATCGGACAGGCTGCACTGTTGGCCGGCTATCTTTTCCGCAAACACGGGGATACATTTGATTTTTATTTCATTTGCTGTCAATTCACTTTGGAGGTTCCTCCCAACTGCCGACCATAAATGTTACCAACATCAGGTCCATCAAGTCGAAGACGTGCCTACCATAAGTGCCGCAGACCTAACGAAGAACATATTGAAAGTTCACCGTCAAGGTCCATCGGCACTTGTGTCCTGTCGTCTAAGACAAGAATCACGTGAAAATCAAACTCCTGGAGAAACCCCAACCAATCGGCTGCTAGACCCTTGGAGTCTCGAATCGTTCTCATTCGCCAGATGAAAAAATGGCCCGTACGTACTTGGATACATCACTCCAATAGGTGGTGTCTAAGGTGTGGATTGAGGTAAATCAGGGACAGAAGTTTTCATCGTCTTTCGAAGTAGTTACGTTTGCAGGTATCAGGTTTTCCGTAGGCGCACGCTATGAAATTTTTCCTATCGTTCGACAGAGGTCGAGTCAGCAACTTTCTTGTGGCGAACTCGCCGACGTCCGTATCAGCCATGAACTCTCAGTAGGGGAATTAAATCGGAAAGCTATAATGCAGGCGGGCCAGTTGGTGTAGCAGTGGGTTTTCAATAGCTTGACTACTTTCACTGATCCAACTGAACGACCTACTATTTTATGTTATCCGGCATAGCGGAGATGCAGTGATAGTAAATTTCACTGCAACCCTTGGCGAATATGAAGTTAGACTAAGAAAATCACGCACCACGGAGAAACTACGCGATATCGGCCATTCGACGATCTTTCTCCTCTTGGATGGATGCGGGCGTGTTTCTCGGGCTGAAATATCATGTCCCAGCGAAGGCCACTTGCCGAGCTTCGCAAAGTTTCGTCAATGTGGGCTTTCGTTGATATAAAAGGATTCGGAGGACTCCAGCAGGGTGATCTTAAGTTGGTCTTGCGTATTGCCTGATGGACACGCAGCGTTTAGTTCACTGCGAATCCAGGGAAACTAGGAGGGAACGATGACCACTAATGTCACTGGGCAGATATCCGAAGACAGCCGGGTTCCAACATTGATACAACACTGTCCATCTACCCGCGGACATTACACGAATCAGCGCATCGCAGCGTCCAAGAGGGTCCGCCCTCAGATTAACGTTCTAAGCAACAGGGAAACATACGAATATCTGACTGCCATGGAAAGTACCCAGCTTGAAATTCAACTTGAATGTACCTCCTACGAATACGACGGAGGTAGGCAACGCAATCAAGCGAGTCGACTAATGGCTTCCAGGCTTGGTTGAACAAGGGATGTATGAATAGTCAAGATAGTATCTCCCGTATCAAATAAAATGACGTGGCATGCTGAAAGGAGGAATGAAAACATTACAAGTAAAAGGCATGACGATCAGCCCCGTGGAAAGATTGAGACTCAGTGGTTCGTATTAAGTCGCCAAGTTCCTTCAAACCCATGGTAGTAAGCACGATTCACGAGGAAAGAAGGTCGGTTTTTAAAAGACAACACGTTGTTTTTTAATGATAAATCCGCGTCAGTCGCTTCTCATCTTTTGTGTCTGAATTGACAAAAACATTGCTAGTCACTTACCGGTGAATGTCTTATCATGGGTCCGAAACAAATACTGGTGATAAATTAATCTGGACCAATCTGATGAAGTCTCCCCTCACAGTGGAGTCAGAAAACCTAAACAGAAATTTCCTTAATAGCTCCAGGTTGCCCGTTAATCATTAAGTTGCCTGGAGGGGTAACATACCTATTCTTAAGTTCGCTAAGCCTCTTATCCTGTTCCTACAACCTATCTTCAAGTGAAGACCTCGCAAGGACTACAAGAAGACATCGCCAAACCTTCTTCTTTGAAAGAGATCGAGATACAAGCTATTAAGGATAGGGGCAAAGTGTCATCTCCAAGAAGGGACAGGAGAGAGTGCCCGCCATAACAGTAACGCATGCGCTTTGAGCAAACCATGCTAAGGATCGACAGTAGATCCACATCAACCCCATATGAGGTATTTATACTGTCGAACGAAAGATGGCTAGCCCCTGTTAGTCTCACAATTGGAATTCATAGAAATGGTGCACAGTTCAGTCTTATGTCTTTCACAGTGGGCCGCTGTATGGTGGATCATCCCCACCTCTGAGTTCAATGCACCGTGGAAAGTTATTCTTAAACTATGGAAGCTGCGAGTCGATAACAGGCTGAATTAACTGTCAACGGTTATTAAGCGAATGTGCCCATCGCATTTGCACCTGTCTCAATTTTCGGAAGAGGGCAGAACAAGAGCGCAACGAATAGTGCATACTACACTTTCTCAAAAGTGGAACTGAAAGTTATGCGAAAAATGTGACTCTGACAGGGCGTTTTCACGATGGTGACTTCTTGCATTTTCCTCTATGGAAAATAAAATCGAAGAGTGGAACAACCAGTCAGTTTTCCTGGTAACGTTGGACGCGCTAAACTGAAACCGCGCGACTTTTAATTTTCGTTAGAGAGGCAAACTGCAGGGTGATTGTTTTCCTCACATCTCTAATTTCTAAATGCACAACTGTAACGTCTCACTCTTTAACTGATGAGATCTCAGACGACGGTGGGAGAATAGAGAACTACAAGCGCGGCACACCGTTTATTTACAGTGCCGGAAAGGAAAGAGGTCAGTGCAGTCACCTTTGACGCCGTTACAGCCATTAAGTCATTGGGAAGTGAGGGGTACCGTTCCATTACCATCGTATGCACGTATATTCACGTCGCCTGTTGTTCGTAAGCTTACTGTAAAACACTACTATCAAAGATAGTGCCTTGGTGTAGTCGAAGCAGCCTCCATAAGTGTTCTATAACGCATCCAAGTTTTCTCTAATGAAATTGACCGTATGCTTTGTTCCAAAAATATCTAAGTGGTGCTCGATAAGAACGTTACGTGACCATTTCAAAAGCTGTTTGAGTTCTCAAAATGAACGAGTAAGTTCTTCCTGGCTTACGTCTTCTACGCCGGATGGGGTGCATTTATGTTAGGGGTCTTTTCACGTTCGTTTCTCCGCAGCCTGTATACTTGCCTGCTGAGGTCTGCCGTTTACGTTGGGCAAACTGTTAAATAGTTTTTTAAATATACGCCTGTCTTCTTATAAGGATTTCGGTAAAAATCTGCATAGGGCTGGAGAATCCCGAAAGTGAGAAGCACCGACAGAGCCACTTTTAATCGCCATAGCCAACTTCCGCCATACAGCGGGTAGAAGGAAGATGTGAAGAACTTGCACACTGTAGGCAAGGGCATTCATGTTAGCTGAGTCACGCTTATGTAATTGGATGTCGGTTCATACAATTGCATTTGCGACAGAAAAACGATAGATTGCCGAAATTCTGTCTGCATTAGGACTGAGTAACCCGTTAGTCCTGTTTTGCCAACCACAATCAGACAACATTTTCTCCTCAACCGTCTTAGACCGAGACACCCCAAAAGCAGGCGCAACTGTTTCAGTTTCGTTAATGGCGTATATTATTAAAAGATGCGCCAGCAAGTCAACCATCCAAGGCGTTTTATTAAGAGCTAGTTTTGGCGCTTAAAGTTCTGATTCAGGGCGAGAAACGTTTATGGTGTCGCGTTTACAGCGGCCACAAAAATGTGCGGGGTGTTTGTCAAATCAAAAATGTATAAAACGTTTTGTTGAACGTAGGGAACAAATTCGTCCGTTATCTTACAACCTTCAACGTATGCGCTTCTTAAAGAAGATTTCATGATTGCAAGCTTAACATGAAGTGTTCAGTAGATTTATCCGCTGCAAAAGTGACGACGGTCGTCTGAATGTGAATAAATTGGTGACCATGATCCCCGTCATCATTTATCCCCTCTTTTTTGATTATCCTCCTACTCATCTTCGAAATCCTCCCGGTAGCCATTACGAGCCTTCCCTGCAAGGACTGACGCGGCTATTCGAGTTATGCGTTGGATAAACTGTTTCCCCGATGAATGCTGAGTTTGATATGCCACTACAGCTCGATATCGTTCACCTGTCGGAGCCTGTTTTTGCGCAGTTTGCTCGTCCCTCCAAACAGCTTAACCTATGTTTATGTGTATCCTAAGTTCCATTGCATCTCGTCACTTCGTCATTACGTGACTGTTATATTCAATTATGTTCGTGTGGGTCGTCCCTTTCGAACCATGTACACTTAGTGGACTCGATATCAAAGTTTGTTGTCATCTTCGTCTTTTCAGTATTCAATTTTTCGTTTACTTTTTCAACTTATTAATGAGAAACTCGTCCTTATGACAGTCTTTCATCGAATCAGAATCGGCTGCTCAGTGGGTTCATGAGTTAAAGACGCCCTTGCATCACAGACGCGACTACTCTAGGTCCTGCACGTAGACAGACGTTGCGGGTACACTCAACTTAGCTGAAAGAATCGCTAAACATCCGGGACTACCAAGGAGATTGAGTATAGTGGGCGTTTCGGCGTTGGACAGACCATGCTCCACAAGCTTCTACGTTCGTGTTTAGTTTGATTCGAATAGACTTCTACTAGGTAACATCGTGCTTGTGAGCAAGCAAAGCAGCCGCGCTTATATAACTCCGTTTTGCCGTGTGCAACCGCAATATAGGTTTGATCGTATTGGGAACTTTCATCGGGTCTCCCAGACCGCCAAAAGATAGTTAGGTTTGGACCGTTTGGTCTGGTCACGTTGAATGCTGTTAGTCGCACCACCTCAACTACTTCTATCCCGGCAAGTGTGACATCGATAGGTGGGGGATATACGTCTTATTGAGGTTTGCGAAGCTCGCGTAATATACTTCTATCTTCCAAGCATAGCCTAGATGGATCACGAAGAGAACTCCATTATATTTGATCATTTACTTCCCTTTGTTGGGGCAACGTGCCTTTGCTTCCTGAGGCGTTATAGATGGTGAGACTGTGTGTAGCGAACCCATTACAGTGGTCCCATCTAAGCGTGTCTGCGCTTTGTGTTCTGAGCTGGGAGACAGCTGCGCGATTATGACGTTTTACTACCGGCTTTCGTTGTTCGTGTTGAGGGATTGCTGAAAAGCATGAGTTCTGTGAGATAGAATCGCCTTGCGTTTGCTACAGCCTTGCTTAGCGTGTTGTGTTAAACCTATTTTACCGGTTAGTACGGGAGGTGCAGGGTTTTGGTTGTGTGTAGCCAAGGTAGGGTCGATTGCCTTTGGCGTCCCGACAGCGTACGTCGCAAGAATTTAGAAACCGACTACCCTGAATGTTCTGTCTGTGTCGTGGGTGACATCGTCCTTGAGACTGTTTAGTCAGTAAATCGCACAATGGCATGTAGTGAGCTGTGTGACTGTGTCTTGGAAACATTAATACAGGCCTATAGGAAACTTGGGACCGCAATCACAGCAGACACAGCATTTATAGGAGTCGCATGCCACTGCTGTGTTGCGATACCCTACTGACTCCAAACCTGGGCTGCAAAAGTCGACAGTCGAATTACTTGCACGTCTCATACCAGCTGGCTGATTCTGAAGGCTCATGAAACTTAAAAGGATGACGAGACAAATAGAATTTGCCGAACGTTTCGTCCAGTGCTATTCTATTTTACCACAAGGTATAGCTGTGAAGTTGCAGTGAATGATATGTTAGTGGAAGATGTGTCACGATTATTGTCGTAAAATAAAAATAACTGGGAGGTTTTTGAATCTTTTTACTGCAGTAGTGGCGCCCTTCCATGAGGAATTTGCAGTAACACAGTGGTTTCCTTCCTGGGCTCCAAAAAGCAGACCGACCGCTTTGAATAGTTGGTTCACAACCTTAACAATTTGTCAGAATTGCCGATGAGGTTTGTTGTACCTTTCTTTCCTTTGTTTTTCTACCATTTTTGCACTTTAACACATTAGCAGTAGCAGGCTCGTTTGCACCATGGCCATTTCTGAATCCGAATAGTATCCCTAGCAGGCTGTAAATTTGGCAAACGCTAGCTCACTTACGAAGAAAACCATTCGAGATTCAGCGCGTCAAGGAACGTCGAGTGTAAATCAGGCATAGCTTGGGTTGTTTTTAAACTCCCAGGACCAACATCACTTCATATCCTTGCTGTACGACTCGGTCTTTGTTATGAGATGATGCTATACAATGACCAGTGAATCGAAATTAACGCAGTGGGGAACGGATGCAGTTACCAGGTTATCAACCATCTGACATTTTTCAAAGAAAAGCTCTGTAGATAACCGTGCCTTCTGTCTTTTCGTTTGTAGAAGATGGCCCCCTTTCCCGGTCTCCAAATCTTAGCTACCGATCCTCAGGTGAACTATACTGATGATAATGTCAAAAGGTATTTATGTTTCTCCGACGCTCCTTCCTCAGTCCTGTCTTTGCCACCGTTTGCAAGTTTTAAGGAATTCCTCAATATTCGAAAGAAAGCGGCTAGAAATTATAGACTGCCAACTGTTTTATATAACTGCAGTGTTCCTATGGCTCTTGAGCCAGGCATGAAACACACTCACAGTTAAATCTAGAAGTGGTGGTAGCTCCACCGGATAAGCCAGAATGCGAGCGATAACACTCTAGCTTTGCCTCAGCTACCAAAAGCTATTCAGCTAAGCAATACATGGTAATGTAGGATAACATTCTTCGGGAATAAAAATGTCTAAAAAGAACGAAAATACACAAGGGTGCATTTAGAATTTCATAGAAAGTTGATGAAAAGATTTCCGGCTGGTGGGATTGTTGCATCATTTTTGAGATTGCCGTGCTTTGTGTGATTACCGTTGAAACGTTGCCCTAGGTTTTATAACTGTTCTCAAAATCAAACCACAGTAGTCATCTTTATTCTTTCACCAGCTGCTGCAACCTTTCTCTTAATCTCACTCAGCCTGAACTCTGTGCATTTCTAAATGTCGAAATGAGACTTTCTTTTTCCATACTTTTTCCTGAGTAGCTTATAATTCTTACCATTCGTCGATGGGCAAACAGTCGTTTTGCTCCGACCCAATCAATGACTATCTATTTCACTGGATTCACTAGTTTCCTGCGGAGCTGGGAGTATAAAACTTGTGTAGTACCCCCGCCCCGAGAAATTCCGGTAGGATTCAGTAGTACGGAGTTCGTGGTTCCACAACAGATTCTATCCCGGTTTGACTGTTGTCCGTCCGCACCAATCACGTGAACTGCTGAATTGATGAGAGTATGTGAGGCACGCTGAGTGTTGAAGCAGCTAGCAGCAGTTTGGCACCTATGGAGGTTGCGCCGTTTTGTTGCATTACAGTGAAAAGGGAGTATTATACGAGGAAGGTAGGGGAAAGTGGGAAAAGACGAGAGAAGATGGAAATGACAACAATGAATGTACATGGGGCTATACTTGCCCGACAGTCAACAGTCATCTTGGAGTAATTCAGCCATCTAGTTGCCTTTTGTATGCATCGACTGGCGTCGTCCTGACAATCGTCGCAGGAAGTGAGTTCCATATCCACCAGACCCGGACAGCAAAACTGTGTGGTCTGCATAAAAGGGTACTACGTGGTATAAAGATCTTGTACTTATATCCCCTGAAACTCACTGTATCGGCGAGTGCAAAGAGATTTTTGTTGGGGTGACTCGGAGAGCATAAGATTCTGCACGTTAATAGATCACCCCTCAGACGCCTGTGGGCTAGGAGGAATAGTCCGGCTTCGAGGGGAGGTCTTCATACGACAAGAAAAATGGACCATCAACCCGTTTAGTGGCCCGTCTCTGGAATGCTTCTAGAGCGGTGACGTCTTTCCTCTAGTATGGCACATACGTCTGAATGTTGACTTCCAGTATTGGCCTTACCGGTGTGCTGTAGATACGTGAGAATTTGCCGATTGGGAAAGTCCCAAAGATTCTACCAAGCATAGCTACTCTGCTACTAGTTTTCTTTACCAACAGCATAGTGTTAGTACTGGGGGAGAGGTCTGACGTAACGACGGTACCTAGGTCGCTCTCCTGGTGGACAGTGACTAGGATAGCACGACCGATGCGATGTGTGTTAGTGCTGTGATGACGAACGTCCATGGTCTTTGACTTGGATGTGTTGAAGGACAGTCGATTTTCCATGGATCATAAATGCAGGGCACCTAGGTCTCTTCGAAAGTCCTCTGCGTCTTCAACGCTGTGTAAAACACATCACAGTTTCGTATCGTCAGCATGCATCACAATGGGCGAGTTACTCACGCCTGGGAGATCGTTAACATGGACTAAGAGTATTAAGGGGCCCAGTATGGAGCCTTGTGGTAAACCACTTGCAGCGTTGAACGGCCTGGATAGCTCGCCGTTAACTCTAACACTGTATGTCCCACAGGAAAGGTATTGTTTGAATCGAAAACACACCTACCGCGTAAGCATATATCATCCAATTTGCCCAGTGGTATACTGTGGTCAACTTTGTCGAACGCTCACATAAAGTCGAAAAACACAGCGTCAACCGGGGGGCGTTATTCGGCAGCTTTTGTCCAAGAGTTAGCGGCAATCAGTAAGTTGGTCGTGCATGAGTGACCGTTTCTGGAGCCGTGCTTCTCCGGCACCAACAGTGAGTGGGTATTTAAGTAGTTTCTCACGAATTCGTGTACTACGCTCTCCATCACTTTTGACATGGCTGGTAGCAGAGCAATCGGTCTGAAGTCACTGGCGTTCGTTTGACACCATCCTTGTAGATGGGAGAGATGACGCCGTGCATCCAAGTGGCTGGGCTACAACCAGTATAATATGAGTGTTTAAACAAGCGAGCAAGCGGTTTCGCCAGCTCATCTGCGCATTATTTCAGCATTTGTGTGGGCATCTCGTCAAGCCCCGAGGACTTATCAACACGCAGCAGGAGTCACTTGGTGTGTACTATGGCCGGGGTAAAGTTGGGGGATGAGCCCGAGGAACGATCAGGACAGAAAATCGTGGTACGAGTTTCCGTCTCAGTGGAGTTGTTAAAGACAGATGCATACCGAACGCGTAATATCTCAGCCGCCTCATAGTTAGAGGTAGAGGGTCCTGAAGGTCCCATGAGAGAGGATATGGCAGCTTTCGATCTGGTCAAGGAGGCCATGAGCCCGAGGAACATTTTAGGACAATCGGCGACAGATCTCGCAGGTGGTACTTAGTGGGCCCTGCGGTCGGCGTGTGCGACTGTTGCGCATCGATTACGACGGCATCTGTATGCCAGGTGTGAAGCACCATCTCCTTTAAGGGTGAATGCACCCCATAGGGCGCGCTTCTGCTTCGATGGTTTGAGTCAGGACGACTTATAGGTGGGGCGCAGAGTATAAGGTGGGGCTGAACCAGTTATCACAGTGTGTAGGCGTGATATAATACTCTCTAGATATTTGCTCACTGTGTTACATTCTTCAGATGGTGGCCAGTCAGCTTGAGACAAATGTTCCCGCACCTTTCGAAAATTGGCTCGTCTGAAATTACGTTGAGCCGACACTAAGGTGCGGATGATCATGAAGTCGCGTAGTAACCGAAAACTGATTGTGGCATGGTCGTCTGCACCTACTGGCGCAACAATTTCGACCATATCCACCATATGGAGCCCGGTAGTTAACACCATATCTAGTCGGAGTGGCCCGTCACCTTCTCGCCACCTTGCGGATTGACTGACATGCCCGGTGAGTCCCACCTCCTGCATGTGGTCGTAGAATTTTGTGGCCGGAGTACCAGGCGTTAGCCCGCTGGAGGGACCTGCATGCGGGAGGTTGAAGTCCCCTAAGAAGGTGGTGCGATGTCTGGGGAGTGCGGTGGCCCGTTTATTAGCAATGCGCATTCTTTCGTCCCATTCTAGGAGCGCGAACGTGGCACGATTTATGACGCCGACAATGACTTGTGATAAGTAGGGTGTCCTAACAGTTATTCACGGGGACTCTTCAGGTGAAACAAGGTTTGGTCTCTCTTTAAGGTTGCGCGTAATTCAGCACCGACGTAGATTGATACGTCCCCACCTCTGTTGGCTAGCCAAAACTTGCGAAATAGAGTATAACCAGGAGTTTCTATCTCATGATCGGACATGACCGGCGTTAGCCATGTCTCCGCTACACCCACGATCTTGGGCTTCTTTGAGTCGACAAGCTGTCGCAGTTCCTCCACTCTGTTTTTTAGGGAAAGAATGTTAGTAAACGTACCCCAGCAGCTAGCCACGTGTACCTGCGTATCCTCGTCTGGGATGGTGTCCGTCTTCATATGTGTAACGGGTACTAGCGGAGCTAGGCCGACCCTTTTGAGGTCTCATGTGCCTAGTTTTTCGGCTGTGGGGGTGTGGTGGGCTACCGATGACCTCCGGCATTTTGGCCATCTTTACCACACTAGCCGCCGTGGGAGGTATACCAGTAATAGGTGTTCCACGCTCAGACCTTGGTTTATCTGCGTGGAGTCGGATCTCAGATGAGAAGTTGTTTTTAGTGTGTACCACTTCTGAAGCACAGTGGACAACATATCTCTTGTGAAGAAAGTGATTCGTAACAGTCTGGGGGCTGGGATGGGGCTCAGGTATACTGGGCGCGGGAGGCTTTGGATAAACCATGCTCCACATTCTCCTACGTATAGGTTTGGTTTAGCTGGATTAAACTTCTACTGTTTGATGTCATGCTTATGCGCGTGCAGCTCATCCGCATCCTTCGGCTCCTCTACGCCGTGTACAACTAAACTACACGTTCGGTCATACTGGGAACTCTGAGGGCTGCGATATGCCGTTCGCCGAGTCTCCTTGATCACCCAAGGGAAGCTAGGTTTCGCTCTTAGGCGAGAATCCTGCAGTCAAGGTAGGGATGATGCTGTTAAGAGAGCAACCTCGGCGCCTTCTT
This sequence comes from Paragonimus heterotremus, assembly GCA_013368495.1. Lineage (NCBI taxonomy): Eukaryota > Metazoa > Platyhelminthes > Trematoda > Plagiorchiida > Troglotrematidae > Paragonimus > Paragonimus heterotremus. The sequence goes on along the minus strand of LUCH01004085.1, from coordinate 24,414 downwards.
TCTGGCCCAGCGTGACACGGATTGACCGAAGGTGTCCGTCTTGGTGAGATTTACGAAGCCTGCATAGGGTCGGTTTATCTCCCAAGCCCACCTTAAGTAGATCGCGGAGGGATTTCCACTTCAACTGATCACCAGCTTCTTTCTGATTGAGCAACGTGCTTTCGCTTTCTGCAACGTTATAGATGGCGGGATTATGTCCAGCTAATTCGGGGCGGTGACTACGCCTGGGCGTATTTGTGTCCCGTGTTTTGAGCTGAGGGACGGCTTTGGGATTACGGCTTTTGACTAACGGCTTAGAGCTTTCTTGGTTCGTGCCGACAGGCGACTTGGAGGCAGCAGCTTGCTGAGACACATTAACGTTACGTTTACCGCGCTTCCGCTTAGTGCGGCCTGTCGAAGCTGGTTTGCTAACTAGTACAGGAGACGGCGGACTTTGGTTGTGTGCAGCCTGGTTGAGGTTGCTCGGCGTTGGCGTATCGGGACAGCATGTTGTATGGATTGAGAAACTGACTGACTCGCTTGTTCTGTCCGTATCCTGAGTGATGCCGTCCTTACGGATGTTTAGTCGAAATATCGCACAATGGCATCCGAGGACCGAGGTAGGCGAGTCTCGGAGCCTTAAATACAAATCTGTGGGAACACCGGGGTCGCACTTATACTGAATCCAGTAGCGACAGAGGCCACAGGCCATGGCTTTGCTGCGAGGCCCCATTGCCTTCGAACGCGATCCACAGACGTCGGCAGTAGGACTAATGACAGGTCCCATGCTAGCTAAATAACCAATTTGCAGAGCTTATAAAGTTTAGGAAAATAAGAACAAGGTAAAGGACTAATAGAACTTGCCAAACGTGCTGTCCGGTGAGTCTCTGTGGTGCCACGAGGTACTGTTGTGTTGATGAAGTGGATGATATGTCGGTGGCAGTAGTGTCACGAGATGAATTCTGTGAAGCAGAAGTAACTGGAGGGTTTTGAAGCCTTGAATTAGAGACACGGCGCTTTCATTCAGAAACTTTGTGGTAATAAATTGGTTCTCCTTGAAGAATTCGTCAGGTTAAATTTGACTTTCGCTCCAAAGTTCTGAGTGAGATCAATTCCGTTTTATCGTCTTCCATTACTGAGCGGTGCCTAGTTGTCAAATTTGTTGTGCGGGCGCAACTGTTGTTTAATTTCTGAAGATTCTTCACAGTCGAGGTGAGAGTTTTACCTTTCGTGTACATTGGTTCAATTAGGACCGTATAAAATCCGGCCTATCCGAACGCCTTCTTATCGACCGCCTCAAAGATGGACTATCTTCTCTGTCGTAGGATGTTGAAAAGAGCACTTTTTGGGCAAGCACACTGCGCGTAATCCGATAGGGACTTTAATATTTTGCGAACGATTGCTTGCTGTCTTCACGGATCTAACTGTCACCACGGATATCCAGTTATAGGGTTTCACTACATATAGGCCACGAGTTAGTTCTGTGTGCGCATTTACTCCACTTTCCCCTAACTGTGGACCTACTAAACTTCAAACCATAGTCCTTCAGCGGTTGACCTTTGAAGTTCCACATTTTCGGGGCAAATTTTGAGTCTAATTTGGTCAACCGATGAAAAGACAAAGGACGGAAGCTGTCCTAATCTGACACATCATCCCAAAGGTCGGAATGTAGCACCCATAAAAAATTGCATATTATCTGCAGGCAAGGTGTAGTTTTTTTCAAAACATCGAAATGTTTGGGCAACTGTTTGCAGGGCCTCAAGGGACAATTCAGGTTGTCACCAAAAACGTGTTTGTCAGTCCGGTGCTCGCTGTGTGAGACTGAGAGGGTGTGAGATGTTTAGTCGCCCCGGTCTCGCATTTTCAGCGGCTTGTACCCGGGTTTGGTGCTGGAGTCCCAAGTCACCTGAATCCAGTCAATTTGTCTGTTTTACTCCCCAGCGGGTTTCTGCTGACTTGAGAGACAACTGTCGAAAACAGGCTGCAGCAACACTTTCGGGGAGTACGGAAGGTGCTAATAAGAGAGTAAATTACTCATACAACGAAGTATCGAGGGGAATCGAACAATGTTTCAACAAGCTCCCTAGAAGTGCAGTTTAACTTCACGGGCGGAAGGTCGTTCCAGTGACCGATGGTCTTGTAAAAAGGAACTGTTTCCTGAAAATGGTGCCAAGTAGAAATTCGTGTAGGTTCTCATTGTGACGTCTCCAATCGTTATCATCCATCCAAGCATATACTTTCTACGCGAGTCACACGCTAAACAAGTGTGGAATGGTCAAATTACCGTGGGGTTTCCTATACCCAAGCTGATAAACAACGGGAATATCAAGATGAGACTCCTAAACCAAATACCGAAGTCCGAAGTCCTCCCACGTGACTACTAGCTGGTCAAATTCATTAGCGAGTACTCTCATCTTTGGGCTGGTGTATACAACGTAAATAGCGCACTCAAGTGGTGACCTCACGTAAGCAATGCGACTTGTTTGAAAACATGTTTGTCTATCATAGAAATGTCTTTTATCACGTCAGTGGTTCCTAATCCCCTTTTACAGGCCATCTGTTGGTAAGGGGAGAAGCACACACTAGTCAACAACCGAATGCCTAGGTCGTTTTCGAGGTGAATTTTTGATATACCTGTCGCGCTATTTGCAACACTTATCACAGGTAGATTCTCCGGAGTCTTCTCCGAGTGATATATGTGTATATTTGCTGTGGTTTAGAGGGGACTCCATTTATCTGACCAGCACTCAGTACGGTTATGGTCAATATGTCCTGCATTAGAATCATAGGCATTCCAGATTTTGTTGTTTTAAGCACGTTGTTAGTGCGTTTCTGGAACGGACACCTGGAAAGTCATTACTATACAACCGAAACACTGGTGAATCGAGCAAATGTCTCTGTCAGCCCATGCGGCAATTCGAGAGAAAAGAAAGATCCCAGCCGGTCGTGACTTCAAAAGTTTTGTTACGAACGAAGGAGGTGATCTAGCGGAGAACATATTTTGACGTTATAAGATTCCAGTTTACATGCGGAACGGCCGCATGGAACAAAGTTGAAGGTTTTGGTGAAATCGAAGGAGATGACACCTGAGATGTCAGGATGTCCATGGAGATCATTAGTTAAGCGTGATCTGTCGGAAAAGAGTTCCTGCCGAGTGGGATAGACAATGTCGTTCGAGAAGGAATGTTTAAGTGGATCGTTTGCTAACGATTCTGGGTTCACAACCGGTTACGCGTAATCAGTTAACCCAAAAATGCCTTTCTCAGTATCCAACGGCAGAGAAGATAATCTATCTTCGAAATGGTTAATGAGAAGACGCTCGTGAAAACTGGATTCAATCCGGTGCTAATTAAATCAATGTATGTGAAAATTGGATCTCACATCGAAAGTGAAAAATCTTCAAAAATTAAACGGAGAATGTGCTGGTACAACAACCCTGACAACTAGGCACCGCTCAGTAATGGGGGGGGGCGATAAAACGGAATTGAGTTCACTCAAGCAAATGGTCATTGTTTGGGTTGGAGCAAAATGATTGTTTACGCATCGATGAATGGTAATAAGTATAAGCTATTCAAGGAAGAATATGGAAGAAGAATGTCTTATTTTGACATTTGGAAATGTACAGGGACCAGACTGAATAAGAGCATAAGAAACGGTTGTAGTAACTGCTGTAAGAATAAAAACGGTTGATACTGTTTATTCTTAGAAAAATAATGAAAGATAGGGCCACAATTTAACATTGATAAAACAAAGCACAGCAATCTCAAAATAATGCCACAGGCCTCAACAAACTCAACAGTGATAATGGTATATTTCTCGACGCATCCGTGGGAAGTACGCTGAGATAAGCGTGATCAGTACACACATTTTAACGTGAAAAACACCGTACACATATTTTTTAATTGTACAGTACGCCAATTACGAGAATTAAGTAACAAAATGGACAAAATAAAAAAAGGAAAATTCTAGTTGGTGAAAAGGCAGTTGGCTTACTTGCCTCCTAAATGATGGTTCTAAAAATTTTCAATGTTCCATAGAAAATGTTGAGTAGTTACATCGATTCTCGCTTCACAAGGTTAACGTTGGCCTTCTGTTCAAGGTCATGCTAGAAAAAAGATTTTTCACGATGGAGAAAATGAACAGTCGAAGGATTTATCCACCATTTCATGTAGACGGTTCCGGAAAACTATGAAAATCTTTTGTGAAGACGAAGGAAGATAGGACGGTCCCAACTTTTACAGAGAAATGGACGAAGTTTTGGACTGGTCTCCGTTATTTCCTCAAAATCGACGGAATTTTACAGATTTTGCGAGCTGTCCAACCAGTACGGAATTTTGATTGAATGGCGTGTTTGAATGAAGATTTCATTATCTCACGTTGGACTTCAGTGGGTCTTATTGGTCGGCGGCTTACAGAAGAGTTACGATCGCTTGCCCCAAGTATGGATGTGATGGTGGCCCATCAGGAAGAGTGTCGGTACCTAATTTTTATTTAAACAATTTACGGAAGTATACCGCCAAACCAACGGTTGCTTCTTTTGGGACCCAATGGTTAATTGCTTCTTGTCTTACAAGACTGAAAGTATTTACTCCATCTGCGAGATCCTGAAAATTCAGCGGTGCTACGTTGGCTGTCAGGGGTGGATGCTGATTTTTTCGTCTTCAGGAAATGGGTGACAGTCTGAGAGTACCACTTTGCAGATCACTGACTAAGAAACCTTGGTTGCATCGGTAACTACCGTCGAGTAACAGTTGAGGAAGCGCCGTCTGCTTTATCCTTGACAGTGCGTATATTTGGACGGAGCATTCCAATTGCCGTAAGATATACGTCCGCACCTGGTGCATGCGCTAAATTTTTTCCCGTTTACAATAAGTTCATCCGGTGCGAAAAGCCTCTGGATCCTTCGGTTTGCCCGTTGGCTTCTGTTTATTGAACAGTCGAGAACCACGCTAGGGGGCGGCACAAGCCATGTGCAGTGGTGAGCAAGAGTCGTACGGTTATAGTTTTCGAGGACCAAATTCCACATCACTTTTGTGAATGGAATCTTCAAATTGTGATAGTTTAGTTCCATCAGGCCGGACTCAGGGCTCAGTAGACTTGAGAATCTGGCCTAGAATCTGCCTCCTGGCAGTATCGGACCGAAGTCTGTAACAGTTTTTTGGAACCAGTAACAAGTAAAACCAAGGACTAGTAGAACCCGGTCGTTGTCCCAGAGGTAATCCACTGACTACTTCGTTTACCACATGAGCTTCCTCCGTAATAACCAGATCAATCTGGGGGAGTGTGTGCTAGACGCGTGCTGTAAGTCGTTCGACGTGTTGCGTCCTTCTTTCTCCACGGATCGGTGCTGTCAGGGATCTTGAAGATTCGAAGTCAGAGCCCTCACGAAATATAGGCGCCTTTTTGAGTTCAGATGCGTCACAATCGCCCATGATAAGAAAGTGGAAGAAATGCTCTATGAGCAAGAAACAGTCTAAGACCCCCCTGTTGGTTGCGTCTCATGACGAGGAATGGTAAATAACATCGGCAAGGAGCGTATCAAGGTCAAGAAGCCGAGGTTTGATACAGAGTGCATCAAATTTTTCTGGGGAGGCGAACTTCCTAATGACAGCAAGGCTTCCCACACCTTCGCGGGAAGAGTGAGCACCCAGGAACGTGAAACTCGTTTTCACTGCTATCTACAGAGAGCTAGGTCTCCGTAGAATCAGGAATGTAGGGCGAGGGTAATAGACGAACTGTGTGATTTCTGGTAGCTTGTTTGAAAATCATAGACGGTTAGTAAGCATGCGTCCGAGAACTACTTCTTTAGTTGGCTAGGTACAAAAGGATGTATAACAGCGCAGGGGGGAGCTTGAAAAAAGTCTTATTATCGACGGGAAGAGAGCTTCGTACGTGTTTTGGTCGGTGGAGGCCGCTTCATCGTGCTTTGAGCGTGTTTGAGTATCTCGGTGGTATTTCCTCCTTCCCCGTTGGCCCGAAATCGACAGCTTTCCGACCGCTTCTGCTCCACGCGCTACTGGGAGATGATTGACAATTTTGCATCCGCCAAAATTTCCGTGGCGCTTCAAATGGAAGAATGGCCTAATGAGGAGAGGTTTCAGCCTCGTCGCAAGTGTTGTTGGGACGGTCCAAGCGTGCGTCTTTCGAAATATTGGAAGTGCCCCCAGTAGGCCAATAGGACTATGGGACTTGAAAATGAGGCAGATTTCGACAGGCTATTTTAACGGTGAATGAGTCGCTCGCACAAGGGAGCAGTGGCGGCTGGTGCCATCGTTGTGATCCACTGCTGCAGACCCACTTAGGTCTGCCGGCGGTTGACTACTCGAGAAGACGAAGATAGCCATTCGTGCTACAGAAAAAGGCGCTTTGGCCGAACTCCCGGGAGGCGCCGGTATTCACTTAAGAGTAGTGAGAAAGACCCTCACTTCAACCCGGAAATCTGGGTAGGTTCTGATACATAACTATATCCCTACGGTCTGGGAGCGCTTTTTTGCTTCTATAAAAGGCCGTTAAGCGAAACCGCCTTCGATTGAGTCTGAGCCGCCGTCGCACCTATCAGTTCACCAAGTGCATTCCTTTTGCTTAGCCTAACAGGTGGCGTAAAAAAAGTCCGCGTAATTTCTTTGAGAAGTTTGAGCAGTCTGCTGGCAGTAGGTAGGTTTATTAGATCTTGTGAGAAAGAGGTTTTCAACACAGCCTGGGCTTGTTACTATGCGGAGGATATTTTTGGAAACTGTCTCCAGAATAAAACCTGCATTTTTCAGAGAACCCTAAACCTCAAACTTGTGGCGGCCTCCTGAGTTTGGGCAGTAGGTTTTGCCGTCGTTTACGAGTAACCGTTACCCCAGGATGGATGAGCGCTATGTATTCTTTTAGTGAGTTCAGGGCCGATTTCATGTCACAGAAAGTCCTTTGTGTTTAACCAGTGTTTTTTCTTCCGTGGTCTTATGCAGTGAGCTGACAACCCCAGATGTCATACGGCCACCTTCAAACGCGTCTTGTTTCATCAACCCGACAGTGGTGAGCAACAGGATGGATACAAACCCGGTTTCCTCTGATGGCATATGTCCCTGTGAGGAAAGTGAACAGTCAGGTGGTTTTTTTTAAGGCCAGTACGTATGAAATGGTACTGGTGTCAGCACTTCCAGTATTGTCTGCTGTTGTGAACGGTTATGCGACGACCGAATCTGCTTTAAGCGATGAACATCTCTGATTTGCCAAGTACTACTAAATCGTCTGTGTATCACCGTGGCATGGTGCGCAAACAAGAACGATTATTTGTAATTCTGTCTTACGACAGCCGAAAGTCAGTTTTCAGGAACGATGGGTAGAGAAAGCAGTATATGAGACACGGTGGAAGTAAAAACAGGCAAATGTTCAATCGACCAACGAATAACACCAGTAATGCGGTAAGCAATGCAGAAACTGCATAAATTTTGATGTTCAGGACATCGGCAAAACAACGACGATAATAGCAGGGCCACAATGACATCACAGGAAATTTCACCTAAATTTTTAATCGCCGACACCTAGGTAGAGTGCCAGTTGACGTTGTCCCAATTGGACCAACCACTAGAGTCGAATTTTCCAATCAATCTTCTATCTATTTCAAGTACACCCACTCGTTCTGTGAAAGCGACCTTGGCGAAGGTGGCTGATTTTATAACAAGCACTGGTCAGGCACCTTCTTCCGATGGGTAGTAGAGATGGCGAATTTCAATTAATGGTAACTTGATTGGTCGAATTATCACCTTTTAGACCGGGGACACACCAGTGGTAACGAAGCAGTTCGCTTTTGCAAAAATTTCAAATCTGTGTCAGTCATCGACGAAATGGTGAAGGAGTCGCGTTAGTCTGCAGTATGTAGTAGCGACCTTGATTTGCAAGTCTGTGGATGATTTGACAGCTTGTCAATAAAGACACTCTACGCGTTTCCAAAGGAGAATAAATGATGCTTTGTTTGTCTGGTCAGGTTTCGCAGGGTTTGCGATAACTGTTCACGCATGCTCAAAACATTCTGGGCTTGAATACAACTCGAGGGATTGGGGCTCGAACATTGGATGAAAGAAGGATTCGTCCTGGCTTTGTGCCTGTCAATTTAGCTAGAGCGCGTCGGTCTGTTAAAACACCCTTTTCTACACAATGACCCCACTATTACTCCCATAGGGGGATCTTCTTCTAAGTCATTTTGCTTCGCAGTATTCGCGCAGAAGCCTATCACTCGTGTGTTAGGCAAGCGAAATACCACTAAGTATCCAAAGATTGAATGAATTACATTTATATGGGTTAATCTTGTAAGAAAATATACGGTAATAAATCGAACTGATTGTTATCAACTCCAAAAGGTATTTCGCTTTTAGATATCTTCCTACCTCGTCGCTCAGATGGGACGATACAGAGGAAAGTACACTATAAGGTAACGTGGACCGGACAGTATACGAACTTTTATGGTTTTGTACTATTAAGACAGAAAATTAATCTTATCCGATGTATGATCGATACAGCTGAGAAAATATGCTCTATTGACAATCTAGAGGTAGAAAGACAATTCATATGTAAAGTACTAATTGAAAATGGCTATCGCGAACAATTTGTTTACGGGAATATGTCAAACAGCACAAAGTTGAAGAATCAGCACACTGTAGAGACAAAGTGTGTGTGAAACCCACCTTGGTTTGGACGTTGCGGGGTCGTTTGTCCTTCTCTGCAAACAGAAGAGCTGACGTCGACCGTTTAAAAGTTGCCTTAATGGGATGACTCGTTCAGCGCACGTTTGACAGAGCTCGCTGGGGGCGGGTTACATCATTATAAAGTCAACCCGTGTGATGATCGGCGGGCAAAGCGTATCGTAACGTCCTCTGCTGCGCTCAGATATGGTCGATACGGGACCGGCTAGCCGTAGTGGTTTGGTGGACCCTCCCAACTACCGATAGATGGCTCACAGAAGTATGGTTTTACTGGGTAAGAAACTTTTTCACAACATGGGATGAACACGAAAATGTTACGAAAGGATTAAGGCGCGTCTGACTTGAGGTGACACACTGAGATTTGACACCAGTGAGAATGGGACCTTCAGGTGTCCAATCCGTGTGACCCTGGGTGGGAGCGAATCGTATTTAACTGAGTGGTCAAATACTAGGTCGTTTCTCCAAGTAAAGCATTGCCACAGGAGCCGGTTTTGACGAACATCCTTGTGAGTGATTTGTTAAGGTATCTAAAAGTTAATTAGCTTATCTTCATCTGATGGCATTTTCTGAAAGAGTCGGGTGGTCGCTGAGCTTCAGTTGGTGGAGCGCGCCTATGGGCATCCGCCCTTGCGGCTGTGATAGACTGATTTGAAAAAGCGTTTACTAGTCACGGGCCAAAATGATACCCGAATATTCAGCTTCATTGAATTACGGAGAACGGAGCCAAAATTTGGAAGTCAACCTTGTTCGGCTACGGTGATTCAGGTTGAACAATGCATTTTTGTGTGCTAAAATTTGCTTTAATATGTTAGCCGTTATCTTTTCAGTGGATGCCTGAAGTAACTATGCATACGATATCGCAACCAAAGGTTTTAGTTCGTCGCCTTTGAGAGCACAGAGGAGCCACCTTTGGAATAACCTTATCGCGTAGCTTTTTCACGCCAGAAGCAAACTCTCATGAACAGTTGAGACCAATCGTTAACGTCGTGAGAGTTAACAAACTTTTTAAACTTCATCAGGTATCGTCTGTTTTAAATATGGATTATCTTGCGGCGACATCCTTGAAAACGGACCCGATATTGTAGCGTGCGGTCGAAACCAACAAGCATGCATGGACTGAATTTCATTTGCTTAAGGGAGCGTGCTGCTGTGTCGTTGGTGCCTTTTTAAGCTTCGTTTGAGTCATTCGTGTGCACGGCTTACTGGGTATTCGGTTCATGCTTGTTTGTGCCGTTTCTTTCTACTGGCCGTTACTGGAAATCCCACTTCGGAGTTTCGCTGTCCAACGGTGTCTCCATGTTGCCATGAATTTGGCCCACAAGTGTAACTAACTATGGGAGTAGAAACGACCGGCTGGTATGTCACAGTACCACCTGAGCGAAGTTTTTAAGTACTGAGTAAAATTTCGCCACACACTTGCCAGTTTCTGGCGAACCAAATTGTCGAACAGAACTATCGATTTGTGCATTCTACGTACACTTTCACGTTATGATCAGTGGTAGTCAGTCCTATACGATTAATACTCATTCCTTTACCTGTTCACATTAAAAATGTTGGTTGGAGGGAAAACCTAGCTTTTATATCTGAGGCAAACGCATTGCAATTTCGCATTACTTGATATAATTATATATTCCCTCCCTAACTGCAGTCGGCTTGGTAAACCAATTAACAAAACCCGTGTGTTACAAACATGCAGGCTCCAATCAATACATCAACTGTCTAGGGCAAACATAAAAAGTTGGTTGTGTATCACACTTTGCAGAAACATATTGGATACCCACTCGCCAGCTTATACCATAACCGTTTTCCAGCGCCGCACTTTCTATCAGGCAGCACGATAGAATCGCATGAAAGTTTCGGAAATTCGCTTATTTCTTTATCTTCTACGGTTCGTGTGATTATTCTACGTTTTTCCATTCGTCTGGTTTGATTTTTTACTCCAGAAATTCTTTACACACCAGAAGAAATTGCCCATCGCCCAGACACTGAGCCTCTTGAGCTTATCAATTAATTCCTAATATGTGCGACGTTTTGATTTTTTAGAGATATTAAGGTCATGTTACTGAGATATCTTTACGTCGACCGCCTGGATTTGGAATCTTCTTGTTTTTCCCCATCCTTACGGAGGTATTTTTTTAGAGTAAAGTGATAATGGTAAAGTGATTTAATGTTCCACTCCTGAAAAGTTCCGCCAAGATATTGATTATCAGTTCGGACACTTTCCCAACATAACTTTCTAAACACTGACTTGATCCTATATCAAAATTTGTGGTGCAATATCATTGATCACCTAACCTTTCTTCTATCATTGTGCGCATTAATTTCATTGTGGGGCCTAACCTCGCAGTCTGGCATTAGGCTTTTTCCGCTCAGTACTACTGTTCACGGCTTTCACAGGCTGTTTTTCGATTTAGAGGAGTCCACGACTAACTATTATCTCGTTTCTAGGTGGTGAATGACGAGGTATTTCAAGAGTACCGTTGACCTGAAGAGTACCGTCGCGCAGCGGTCGAATATTGGCGTAAGTACGTAGGTTGAAGATGAACCGACGCAATGTAAAACAAGTATAGTGCAAGAGGACCGCTGTGGAATTAAGGCAACCACAGGCACGCTAAAAAATGGTATACATACAGCTACTTGTTTGACAGGACATACAACCAGGCACTCACCAACTACGGTATGTAAACAGGTTTAATAACGCGTTGGCCACAAGATGTATTCAATTCTTCCGCGAAGTAATTACAAAACAGAAGGAATAGATAGCAGTCGTTTAGATTACATGGTGGAATTGCACATTGCTGGCGAAAAGTATTAAGGAGATCCCGAAAATATCTGGTCCACAATAAAGAGAGGCCGGTAGTCAAAGAGATAAGAACCGGAAAAGAGCTAGATAGAAAGAAGGCGATAGAGATTCTCCGGGTGACGAGGTTGTCTGAAACCACCTGCATGAAACGTACATAGAGTAGGTAGGTGGAAGCTAATTAATATCACCAGAAATTAAAGCCGGACACAGTCATTACCCATCGAGTTTACGAAAGTCTTCCGATGGGACCATGTACTCAGCTAAGCCGACGGGGCACATGAACTGTCATGAGGTAGATATCAGTCCATTCCGGACAACAAAACGGACAGAGAGTATGACAGTCAGTCGTCGGTACCGCCTAAGACAACATCCGGTGGTGGTTCAGCCATACCATGGGTCCGTACTAGCGACTCAAATGACCTAATGAGACAAGCGAGCTGCGCTACGGGAAAAAGATCGGGGTAGTGCGATTGAAACAACCTCACCATTCACTGTATCCATCATGAAAATGGTATATAGCGGTTGGCGCAAGGCTGCTTACCATGGCGGTAAAAATAAGGAAACCTCATCCGCAGAGAAGCAAAACGCCGGTTGCAAGACGTAACCAGAAGCCAGTAGTATACGGGGGGACCCAGTAAGCTGCAGTTAGCGAAGTAAGGTCAAAAAAGACCACTAACTTGCTAACAACAACACCAAACCCCAGATATAAATAACTGTTTCGGCTTGTCAGCCCTTCAGGGAAGGTCTAGCAATCCGCCGCAGTCAGGTTGCAAATGAGGATGTCGTCCGGCCGGTGGCGGTGGCATCAGTTAATAAAGATTCCAAGCCAAGGGAAAACGGTTTGGTTCCTGCGGTCAAAACACTTGGGAAGTTTCGAAAGGTATTGAGGCCAAGTTTTCAGAGTTTTGACACATCAAAATTGTCCGGGCAAGTGTTTCAAAGAGAGAACTTCGAGGTTTGGTATAAAAATGCCCGCAGCATTGGGAAAAAGTAAGGGAGTTAAGGCAGCGTAGAGGAAGTTTCGATATTATGGTTGTGGTGGAAACATCGCTCGAACTTGAAGTTTGGGGAGTTACTCTCTAGAAAGCTTTTCCGTCTGCAGACAGGACCGTATAGACGGGAGTGCAGGCGGACAGGTCTTGCTGTTGGTGAGCAGTTAGTACAAGCAGTGGGAGGCCCTCATCTCACAAAAAACCCCGGACGTACTGGAAATTTCCTGCTATATTCAGAAGGGTGAGGGCACAGTGCATGGTTTCTGCCCCTATAGAACACCATTGGCTAGCAGTGAAGAGAATATAGATCTCCTAAATGTCTCAAACGCTCTAGTTACTGGTTTAACGAACTTAGCGGCAGCTGGGGACTTCAACCTCCCGATCGTCTCATGGGAATGTAAAACGTCTGGACAGATACTGCCAAAGGAATATTTCAGGACTGGTAGCACTCTAGCTCCTTAAATCAGCACGCTGTGTTCCGACGTGTGCGCACACCATCCGTGATAAATCTGGTGGGTACTCGATATAAGCAGGATATCGTCGGCTTGAAAAGTGATGCCCCGCTAGGAAAAAGTATTCATTGTGTTTCGGGCCTCAAAATCCGCGCAAAAAGGCCTCCCTCGAAAACATTATACTTAATTTTTGTCGAATGGATATAACACACCTTTTGGATGCGACGCGAAGAATGCCTTACGCTTTTGGGGAGGAAGTTTATTCCACTGGAGATAAGTGAAAAATCATCAAACAAAGTTTATTGTTTTCGTGGACCAGTTTGTCCTCCTACTGCCACGAAGAGTCCGGAATCATCCGCCCTCGTGGAAACTAACGTGAGTACAGCGCTTATCATGAGAATCAGATAGTGGAAGGAATAAAAAATGAACGAAAATAATCAACATTGTCAAAAGTGTAAAGTTTGATGAAGCGCACCTTGCAAGGCCCGATGTCTGCAGAAATGCCGCCTTGAAGCAGGCTTTGCGCGCAAGGCGAAATCGGCTCCGAGACATTTTTACTCGTACGCCCAATCCAAGTGCGTCGTTGACAAAAGTGTGTGAACCGGCCACTGTTGAGACTCAGAAAGCAAACCTCTTTCGTAAGTTTTTCTGGAAGTCCACACAAGGGGCTAGGTGAACACGGTCTACCGAAATTGGTACAGCTCAAACGTCACAGCAACGTACTTTTCACTGAAGACGAGTTTTAGAAGGTCATAGCTTCCTTTAAGTCCTCAAAGCCAGCAGGAGCCGATGGCATTCACTGAGGCATTAATAAGCCACTGGGGAGAGTTCTACAGCGTCACCTGCGACAGCCCTTCAAAACTACCCAAAAGGAACAGCAAATTCCGGGCGAGTGACTCGTAGCCATTGTGGTTGGGGTTCATAAGGAATGCTCATGGGACAAGTAAAGCAACAAGAGAAAAATGAGCCTGACCAGCGTAACTGGAAAATTCCTGAAAGAGCTAATCAGCGCTAAAGTTTCAACGCATCTGGTTGGAAACCACCTTCTTCGTTCTGCACAACACGGTCCCCGAAAGGGGAAGTCTTGCGTTTCCAACCTTTTCTGTTTAATGAATGAGGTCACGGGACAACTGGGTGATGGCGGAAAAGTCAAAGCACATTACTTAGCATCAGCACAGCTTCCAATTCAGCAAGTCAGCTTCATCACATCCACAAGTTGGCATGCTTGCGCCTTTCCATCCGGGTAATTAATTGGGCAAATGAGTTCTTGAATAGCACGGTTTTTAAGGTGAAGGTTGCTGAAGGGTTTTCTGAAGTAGGCATTGCCTACACTCCCCTAGTGATCTGTTTTTGATGCCCTCCTTCCCCCAATATTCGTCAATTGCCCAGTGGATGAAGTTGGTAACCCGTGTTTTGTAGTTGCAGATGATGCTAAGATAGCAGGATCGACGAAATCGGTTGCCTCGATACAGGGTCTCAAGGCAGTAGCAGAGCGGCCCCTTAAGCGAGACCTTCCCCAAATTGACGCTAATTGTTAACTCATAACTGGAAACTGTGAACATCTCGAAGTGCCCGGACCCCAGTATCCAATTAATATTAACTGCATAGAAAAGGCCCTGGATTTGGCAGTGTTAATCAAAAACCAGCTCAATCCCTCAACCTAATATGCGGCAGCTGCAAATGTAGCCCGCAGCCAGCTGTTTGGACACGAGAGAGTTTTATCCAACAGGCAACCGGAAGTATTTCTGCCGCTTTGCAAAGCCATAACTTTGCCTTACCCCGGGTATTGCGTCCAACGTGAGCTCCCTATTTACGTAAAGATAGCCAGCGCACTGAATGTTGGGAAGTCGCACATTTTCCCAAAAATTAGCCCTGTATGCGTGGAAAATGGATTCCTTCATTCTCTGGGAATTTGAACGACCGCCAGAATTCTCGAACACCTGAGAAGCTGCGCTCGCTCCTGATTGGTCCATTTGGCGACCTAGGTTTAAGGCCACCACAAACTTATAAATACAGTTGCTATGAACCGCTATTTCGCCTTCGGGTTGATCAGTAGATAAAGCTCGTTTTGAAGGACATCTTTTTCCTTACTTGTTGGAGGGTTCTAAGTTGCGAGATTTGTGTTCCGATTTTTGAGCTCTGATTGTCGTATTGCTTTACAATATCCTTGCGTTCGTTCGTGATAGAGTTACTGCTCGCGGTCTTGCGTTTGCTCTTGTCTTTTCTCTATCAGGTGGGGTCGTAAAACTGAAGGAGTACGAAAACTTGCAACTCGAATCATAGCATAATTTAAGGACAAGTCATCCGGGGGTGAACTAAAAGAGCTCGGAGTTAACTCTGTTAGAATTAGGAGGATGGCATGTGATCATTTTGAGACCTGGAGAATTCTAGGAGGCGCAAGCGGCGTAAAGCCCACAGGTTTTTTTGAACCACCGAGTCAAAACGCCATCAGCAGAGGTCATGTTTTCCAGTTGAAGAGAAGTAGAGCTCGTTTAAACTTACGAAGATACTCCTTCAGTTACCGTACAGTGAATGCACGAAGCAAGCCCCCCACATGTAGCCATTCACAACAACCTGGTGATCTCCTTGAAAATGCGCGTGGACAGAGTGTGGCAGGAAAACTTTCCCGTTCTTACGCAGCATTACGAACAAGACCTGGCAGGCAGTGGTTGCATATAAGAGCATTTCAGCATGAGGCTCTTTCTCGACTCACAGTTTCATTTTACGAAACAGACCCTCAGTGGCTGTTGGAGTATCACTGACGCGCAGCCGGTGTTTTATAGTGCATATTTTACAACGTAGTGATCACTCATGCACACTGACAGTACCGTAGGTAAACAAACAAGGAGGTATATGGCCAAGCCTTCTAATATAGCGCATAGAGTGAGGGATCACAGGTTATTCGATTCTAGATGAGGGCTCGCCAACGACATTACCCCGTTGTCTTATGGATTACCGTGTCGACGCGTTTTACGGAGTGATGGCCCATCAACCCATAAACCTTTCGCATCCTTGCACACTTTCCGTGGCGTTTTCACAAACATATCGTGACTGCTTGGCACGAGTTGGAGACTTACGATCGGAGGCCAAACTGCTAGGGCGTTTGTACGTCGTCTCCTGTGAATCGGGAGGTGATATCACAGACGGCAATCAGAACAACATGCTCTCACTCCCATACCGCCATCCTCACTGGGCTTGTAAGCTGAAAACTTTTATTTTCATCAGCCACACTCCGCCTCACTCCTGAGTCCTGGGTTGCCCACCGGTGAAACAGAGGGTTTGAACCAACGTGACCTAAAACATCAGAGAAACGATGCGCACGGCATAAAAATATAAACCCAAAGTATGTGCCGTCGAGTTAATAAAAGACGGGGAGCAGGCTTGAAACTAATCCTGACCTTGGTTTGTGTCAGAGATTGAACCGGGCTTGCGGAGGGCTGATTATGGTTCGAATTGAGTTGCCATGACTATTTCCATTTTACACTTATTTGTTGCCGGGTAACAGGTTGGTAAAGAGTCACCTGCTGCCTGGGGGAAGTCTCCCCATTTGATAGAATATCCTGCCTTGTTAGTGGAAGATGGTGGCCAAATACGCCTGTGGCAGCATATTCAACAGAATGTGCCATTTGCCGATCCCATCATAGGAAGTGTTTCCAAATTGTGGGGTATGTTGATTCTTCCTCGTCTATGCGTATCACTACCTGTTTGTCTCGACTGACGTGGTTGAAACCCTTCGAATTACCGGTCTTAAAAGGGGGCACAGTAATTATCATGCTGTTAGACATTGGTTACGGGCTCACGATTATTCTTTCCTCCTTGTTTTCTTTCGTACACACAGCCTACCTTGGTAGTCAGGACGGGCTTTAGATCGAAAAGAGGGAGTCGAAAAATTTGTGAATGTCTCTTCAGGTGGGGTAGTCGTAGCTATGGATGCTCTGGTTTTTGGATGGCTAAGAGTAAGAAATGGGCGAACTCCTTGATCCAACTTTTTTTCCACGAAGGTGCATTAAATCCTGTTTTTGCACTTATCCCGCGGAAAAATGAGACAGTCATCAATGTCGTTTTTTGATGCCTTATAATGCCATATGGTGGCTTAGAGTTCAAGTGCCTTGTAAGTCCAGTGTTTGTGAGCGACTAGTGTGCAGGATCATGAATAGTTGCCCCTAGTGGTTGAGTCAACGCCCATTGATTCCCCAGCTCGACAAGCGACCGGCCTTCAACGGAGCAGAACAATCGTGCAGACCAATGATCCTATTAGCTCGGTGCTGTAAGAAAACTAGAAGGAAAGAAACCAGGGACCTCTATGTTGGGTTCACTGACTTGCACGGTCCCAGCAGGATGAACGCGAAAAAGCGCAACCAAATCTGCATGACAAAGTGATGGTGATACCAGCGATCGGTAAGAACCGAGAAGGTTCTGATAAACGTGAGTCTGCCAGTATGAATTAAAATTTGACCAATTGTGGGGGAACATGATTTCAATAACCTGTCCGTGTGTGGTCGTCTGCAATTTGTCATTTCGGAGGAACAAGCCTACCAAATGGCTGTGGCTCGCCGTGGCCGAATCTATTGGCAACTTCTTCCCATGTGTTTCTGATGTCCCCTTTTGTATTTGGTCCCCCTACGTGCAGATACCACCTTAATTTCGTAGCCAAACCAAACGCAATCATTTGTGCGTATTTTCTTAACAACCTCTAAGCCACTGTACAACCTGCTTACCTTTCTTCTACGTGCGTCACATGGAACGAACTTGTGTTGTTCTGTTTGATTTACCAAAGGGACTTGTGAGGTAACTCTGTGCAATCATTTTGTATTATTTATTCAACGCTGAGCGCTCGACTTCTGCATTTACAACATGAGATTATTGTTGACTCCGACAGCCAGAGCTGAGGTGTGTGGCCGTCCATTTTGCGTAAGTCATTGCTCATCAAATACTGCCCAAAACTTCTGAGCAAAACCTATTTTGGAGTTGGCGGTCCTCACTTATCCACGCCTTGCTTAAAGACGTCTCTGCTGCTAAAATAGTTTTTTACTTACTAAACACGATTACCCTCCTGGCTAAACATTTGCAACAAGTAAGTATATCTATATTTAAACGCAGGTCAAGAGATACCATAGATGAACGGCTGATGCCAGGTGCTACCCTCTTTGACTTCATCAGGGTTTCGGTCGTGTTCTACGTGGCCCCTCTTCAACCACAATCTGGACTTTTATGGTAAGCATAGACGGGTTTTTCTGTAGGTTGTCTGTCTTCCTGATAATGGAAATTTCATCAATGAGACTGTATCGGGGACTTCACTTACCCCCTTCATTTCTGTAGGAAGTTCTCGAGGGTCACCGGCCCAGTTTTCTAGAATTTCTAACTTGTCATCAAGCTTCCAGAAAGTATATTTGGCAGCGCTGCTCTCTGCAGCGATTAACTGGAAATATGGAATGCTAGTGGTTCCTATGCACAGCAAACTAGTATCCACACAATTAAGAGCCAGACGAACGCTTGAAACCTCTTGTTGAAAGACTGTACGATCTTCCACGAAGAAGTTGAGCATTGCGTAACAATAAACCAACAATCCCAAATAGTCAAAACAAGGTTGGTTCACAATGCCACGGTACTATTGGACAAATGATCAAAGTTGATAAGCGGACAACCACAACAGTTTCAATCGACGGATCGTTTTCAGGAGATAATTACGGTTTGATGCCAAATGGACTAAAGACAAACTATGGGCACATAATATGACCTCCATACCCAGCAATGTTCCTTCGAGCAATCACCAGGTTCTAAATCAACAAGGATTGGCCGAGCTCCAAAAGGGTGATGCACACACCACTCAAGCGAAGTACAACAAATGACGACTAGCTATTCGCACAACTGTCAGTTAACGCGATAAAACAAAGATATCGAGGTCGAGACCCAGTTGGCGGTCAGAAACAGAGGCGGTAGAGTGTACAAGGATAAATATTTTAGGGAATAGGGTTGGGTCGGATTTTCACACGACTTAAATTAGAAATTCAACACAATGACAACTACTCACAAATTTCGCTCAACCGGAACTCTTGTAATGCTTGTATTATCCATGGTGCGCCTAACATAGTGAAAATCAGGAAAATCGATTGGATGAGGCAAGTTGGCATCTGGATGTCGTTTAACTTATAGTTTGATTGTCACCACAAGGGTTTATATAAGACCGCTAAACCAGTGTCAAACGAGTCCTGTATACCGACGTGAAAAAAAACACATTCGCTGCTGATAATGTCCAGTGTCCGACTACCAAGTCAGTCAGGGGCGTCAGATGTATCGTGTGCGGAACTCAACTTGAATTTCTCGATTTGTGTCCGGCTGAATTTTGGAGGAACAGTAACGGGTTATTTCCCAAGTGTTCTTTCAGCACATACCCCGGCAAGTAATTGGCACCGTAGTGACTGTAATGCGTCGACGAGGTCGTGAGAAGATTTACAAGCCCCGTTCACAGACGCCCCTCAGAAAACGATTCCTTCCCAGCAGGTTTATTGAGCGCTGAAACGGCCTTTCTTTTAGATTTGTCAGCTGCGCCTGTAGGGATCGGTTTAAGGCATAATCGTAGTCTCATTTATGTGATATATCTATTGTTGTATGTGCGTCAAGGCCACCTGTTTGCCACACTCGTGCTGAGACTCAAGATGCGTTCCGATTGGTCGCGCCCAAAAAGGCCAACGGCTCGCTCGTCCACGCAATTAGGGACGAATCTACCGCCTGTAAAATAGCGGTATAATGTGCGGTTCACCGGAGTCAGGCGTTTTCTTTCTCGCTGTTATCGGCCGCTTAGCTTAATGCTGATTCCGCCCGAACAGGAACACATCACATGTGATTTATATTTTGACTTCATTTTTGGTATTCGATTTAATCCCCAGGAGCGGCATTATACACTACCCCCAGTAGTTGCATTTCGGGTCAGTACACCCTTCTATAAAACCGAACTGGACGAACCGACTAGGTCCCAGTACCTTAGACAGCCACCAACCGGTGTGTTAATTGCTGGAATCTCCGAAGCTGTTCCAGTAAATGCATTGTGAACGAACACTTCTGTTGCTTTTGCTCGGGCATCGCTTTGTTAGATTGTTGTAGAGTTAACTGTTAGTTCCAGACAGGTAGATTGTACCAACCTACAGGGTCATAGCAAACTCGTTTATTTCGCAGCTACAGTGTCTACATCGCCCGGATACTGGAATACTCCAATCACTTTTTAACTACCAGGAAGCAATCGTGCTTCCCTACGCACAAATATCCCTTAAGTGGAGAGTAAAACAAAAAAGCAGCTGGGGAGAAATCCCCCTGGTTGATCGGTCGGAGAACATTGTTATCCGAAGTGTCCCTGGTCTGGCAGATGAGTTTCCATAACATGACCCCAATCAATGAAAATTCCTTTAGCTCGTGATGAAGTTAGACAACACACTAATCCAACTATCACTTAGCACACCACAATCCCCATCTTCCCAGGAAAATCGTAGGCCATGACTCCTTAAAGTTACAATCAGTCCTCAGGGCGTGATATCTGACATCCTGCAGCGTTTCTGACATCGACGCCGCTGTTTCTCCGGAACAGTATCCTCTCCCCTAGACCCACCAAAGGAGAAATGCGGGAAGCTCAAGTCGGATTTATCAAATCGGCGGATCTTCGAGCAGTTCAAACTGTAACCCGGCCGGATGCAAAAACAAACCTCAGCCGACTCCGAAAGGGTCGGCAGTGGATCAACCTGATGACAAGTAAACGAGCAATCAGGTTTGTCTGATGTAGTTTCCACGTGCGGTTTGTTTATTACCTCTTCAAAGTACATGCATACCATTGGGTACGGATTGCCTAGTAATAAAGCCTTCTGATCCCTTTTAGCCAATTCTTGAAGTCATCGTACCCTTGTCTACGGTTGAGCCCCGAAAAGTCTCCTGTCGACTTCGCTGCTGTACAGTCAAATTAATTCACAGTAAACATATGGATCGGAAGATATTCTTGACATATTTAACTGCCTGATCGAGCGCCCAGCACCGGCGTTCAAAGTTTGTGCACGGCTCTCATTCAGGAAGGCCCCGTCTTCTGTCAGTAACTGCTCAAAAGTCAATTTGTCTCCGGTCTTGAAGATTTGCTGGACTTGGCGTTTTCACACCAACAAACAAAAAGCTGGTATTCCAAAGTTTTGTCCTTTGGAAATTACCATTACCGATGCTAGTGTGCTGGAGTACTATCATGATGGCACCCCCACACCAGGTTAGGCACTCCTGAATGCTGTCACAACCGCCGGCCTTCTTGAGGGTATATGCACAGTAGGCATATGCCTCTTGGATGTACTAGCCAAGCTATTTAATCCACAAATAGCTCCCCCAGACCGGAAGGAATTTTTTCTTGACTTTCTTGGAGGTTCCGAACAGCCCCTAAACTGCTCATTACTAAGTCAGTCTAACTGAGTTCTGCACTCACAGAGTGAAAAGTGGCTCACGTGTATCCCACATTCAGGGGTGGTCGTCCTATCCTACCCTCCAAGTACAAACCGATAAATAGTCCTACAAGCGCGACCAGAGTGCTGGAGGCACTTGGACATAGTGCACTTTCTAGTCACTTTTCCGCTGAAAACCTTCTGCAAAAGGCCCAGTGCTAAAGTGGCTGGTAGCACTGAGTGTTTGACTGTTATCATGTGTCTTATACAAAGTCGGTAATAATGTTCCTTGTCTCTATTTATTCCCTTCTCGTTGACTCTTCTCCTTCTCACATTGAGAACCCTCTTGGTGGTGGTTGCGAGCCTTTCTTATAGTGACTCACACGACCATTCAAGCTACTCGCGCGTCAAATCATTTCACCAAAGAACGGTTATCTTGATGTATTATTGATCCTCGATGTCATTTATTTGTGAAAGGTTGTTTTACCACGTTTTCCTTCCTTGATTCCCACTGTTAGACCTTTGTTTTATTATGCAACCTGGTTTAATTTGCACTTGATCGCTTTGCCATTACGTGATTGTTGCTTTTGACCATATCCACGTGAACCGTTAGTTTCGAAACTTATGCATTTGATAGATTCAATATCGAGGTTTTCTGTTGGATTCCTTTACATAGTTTATACTAATTTTCCTGAAACTTGACACCTTGTTGATAAGAAACTCGCCAGCACGACCATCTTCCCTTTTTGATCCGAATCAGATGCTCAACGGGCTCGTTGCTTACAGACGCGACTGGTTTAGATCCAGCTCCTCGAAAGACGTCTCGGGTAGGTTAGGTGTTGCCCGAACAACCGCGAAACTTTCGGGTCTGACACCCACGCGCTCATATAGTGTACCAAGGTGCAACTAACATCCTCTTGGTCAGCAAGCATTGGAGGTGGTCAATCAATCGGAGTAGAGACGTAGGTTTTGAGTTTTCGAAGCTTGTTAAAGGATTTCATCAGTAACCGTATTGCTTAGTAAAATGAAAAACCATAGCGATAGTGGCAATATGCCTCGATGGCTACGCTCACTTCACCAATCGTTAGTACAGCATCCGGATCATTTCTCACATTTATTGCACTTTATGCACCATTACCGGAACTTCATGAGGCCAGATTCTTGGACCTCCTCTCTTTTCCATGCATGTAAACGATATAACTTCATTTTTGCTTATCGCTGCTATTCACGAATGATCACAGGCTCTCACGTGAAGTCGGAACTTCTGAAGACTTTTCCCTTCCGCGAAGCGGTTCAATCACTCCGTTCGTCTAGTTCTAACCCATCGTCAATCATAACGTGACGTACATTCAGGACGCCTCTAGCAGCACTTGTCTTCTTGGTACTATTGACCTCCGGCGTGGGTCTACCGAGGGAGAGTTAGGGATTACCGTTTGCTATATTTTTAAAAGTCCACCATACGTAGAACCTAATGCTAGGAAAGCTGGCACGAACCTGGTAATCCTAAGGTGGCTCTTCAACATGTTTTGCCTCGCAAGCTTCAAGCTTTTTCATAACAGCTTTGTCGGGACCCCTAAGGATGTCGCTGCAATTTGGTTTCCATACCTCCAGAGAGATATGGCCCTACTTGTAGCTGCTCATAGAGAGGCCACGAATGCCGGCCCAGAAACTCACACGACGTCCCACGGAGAAAGATTTAATGAACCCAGTGTCCACTCGATACAGCAGTGAAGGCTACCAGGTGAATTGTTGCTGACTTTTCAAATTCTAATAGGTGTCCCTGGATATGTGCCTTCAAAACTGACAGTATCGTTAAATCGCTCCTGGCGATTTAGGGCAATTCACTCAGTAAGGCGTATTCCACAATTCAAATAACGCTTATTCAGACGGTCGGTCTAACGGGATTGTTTTCCAAGTTCATAAACGTCAGAAAAAGCAATTGAAAGGATTGGAATTTATACGATGCTCTTTGGTAAAAATATAATAAAGGTACCATCTCACCTTGAATGTGAATCAGCCGGATAATAATAATAATGGTTTATTTCTCAACGCATCCGTGAGAAGCACGCTCAGATGAGCGTGATCAGTATACACATTATAACGCGAAACGCATACCGCACACATAATTGTTAATTGTACAATACACCAATTATGAAGATATAGTGACAAAACGGACGTAATGGAGGAGAAAAACTCCAGCTTATGAAAAAGCATTTGGGACACTTGCTTCTGAAAAGATAGTTCTCAAAACGTTCAATGTTAGGTAAAAATGGCTGAGTAGTTACATCAGTTCTCGCTTAACAAGAAAAACTGGCCGGACCCGGAGACCTCGGGCTTCTGCCTCGAACCCATGTATCGATCGCTGATTCGCTGAACATTGGCTTAATGGTCAAGGTCATGCCGGAGAGGACTTTTGAGGATGGGGAAAATGAACAGTCAAAGAATTTCGCCGTTATTTGATGTAGACAGTTCGTAAAAATATGTAGAAACCGCTGTCAAGATGAAGGAGGATAGGGAGGCCGGAATTTTTGTGGAGAAATCGAAGAGATTCTGAGCTGAATTTCGTTATTTCCTCTAAATCGACGAAATTTCGTAGATCTCACGAATTGCCCAACCAGTACGGGATTTTGATGGTCCGGACGTTATGAAACGTTGCCTCCCGTTAGATTTAATCGCGGAATCAGGAATGAAAGGCAAAGTTACGCGATAAACGGGAGAACGCAAGATGATGTGAAATGTTAGAAGTGAAAAGGTGTTTTGGAGAACGGTCTGTTTTCGGTTATTCATCATCGGGCCAATTACATAACATTTCATATCATCATAGTTGTCAAGCAAGCAAAGTCAGAGGCAATTAGTTGGGTTATATGACGCTAGACTACAAAGGCGAGGCGTTGGCTGAACTGGTGACTCGCAGAATAAGTAACGCAATTGAAAAGACCTACAGCGCGGCACAACTGCGAATATCGTTCAGATTTGACCCAGTAGTTCACGTACAACCCAAAGATACGTTGCCTAAATGTGTAACCTCATTTTGTGTTTACTCTTTCACATGCTCCTGTGGAGCAGGTTACGTCGGTCGCACAACCAGGCGTCTTTCTC
>LUCH01004084.1:29768-47877 GCA_013368495.1 Paragonimus heterotremus | reverse complement strand
AACTGCCCCCAGGGAGGATTGAACTCCCGACCCCTGGTTTACAAGACCAGTGCTCTATCCACTGAGCTATGGAGGCAGTGGCTGGGTACTGCCATCGCATTTCTAAATCCAGAGGCTCGTGACTAACACGCGACAGACTATGACGCGGTGTATATATGTGTTACTGATGAGTAGTCGGGGATTTGGTTAATTTCAAATTGAACATCACTCACAATTGATCACAGCTGTCGCATTCCCATAGACTGTCCAGTCGGCCCCTTTCGAAAAGAAGCACTAGACTCGAGTTTCGCTCTCATTAGAGCTCGTCAGTAGTACACATCATCGCAGTGGTTGACACGGTTGCCTCATGAACAGTATATATGTGTGTTTGAAACACTGAGTTTCTTTCAATGTCTTCATCAGAGCAGAAAGAAGACATATATTGCGATATGTTATCATTTAATTTACTCCTATCAGTGGTAAACGTGAAATATGCCAGTTATGTACATCATTCAGATAAGGACAAACAGGGATTTAATACGCATACATGCATACCAAGTATTATGTAATCACGACCATGGCAAACCATTAATTTGTCTCAACCACTTTCGTGCACATAGCGTCGGCTGGCAAGTTCAGATGAGCATCGCTTCACAAAATGCTAATAGCTTCGGGTTTTGATTGCGCAACAGTATCCTGAATGAGTTTCATAGGTCAATTTGTTGACCTGTTGTCATGACGTGTTTTTAGCAATCGCTGACGTGGGATTTCGAGCTGTCAGTGCACCAAGTTGAAGCTAATGTGTCATCTGTTGTTTCAACCGCTTTGGAATGTGTTCGGTGACGCTGTGATAGTTGTCGATCTGTTCTGCCTGTGCAAACTTCACTGCAACTGCAGGTGAACTGGTAAACAACATAGGAGACAGGAGAGTTTGGCAAGCCACATGCAGTATTGCAGAGAATTGGTCCTCTGGTGGTTTGAAATAAGCGCAATTGCGCAGCCTCATATGTTCAAGCCAGAGCAGACTTTACTTTGTTGTATATCGTTGGCTAAGCGGCCACTCTTTAATGCCAAGAGTAGGAAAACATCATTCTTTTGAGCTGTCTCTTTGGACTCAGTGCTCTTCTTCACCTTAATGTGTGCTCCGATGAATTTGTAGGGGTATCCATTTGCCAGTAAAGTTTGTCTCAGCAATTCCTGTTCCATCTGCAGTCTATCAGGGGTGCAAATACACCTGGCTCTATGAAACAGTGTCTTAACCAAACCCCGTTTGTATGCAATAGGAGCTAAACTGGAAAACTGAAGATATTGATCCCCCCCATGTCGCTTTGCGGTGAACTGACCGCACAAATTTTACTCTGTTCCGGCTCGAACGTAAGCGGCTGCGCAGTTGCCCTTATTTCAAACCACCAGAGGACCAGTTCTCCTCAATCACGGATGTAGTTTCCCCTACTAAGCCAAACTCCAATGGATGTAAGGTCCGGTCTGTACACGTTGTTCATGTTCGGTAATCACATTCACAAGTTACTGAAAAATTCTTAAATAATTCTGAGAGCATGACATTGACGGGATTTGTAATGAGCGTGAAGATTACGTTCAGTCCTGTTTAGAGATGAATGTTCGAGGATGAACAAATGCACTCGATAACAAGAGAACGGTCACGATCAGAACGGATGCAGATGGATAGATGTAGTGCAAATACAGCCGTACAACACGTTGCGAACGGTTATGTGTTTCAGCCAATTTGATCTGCAATTGTCATTCTGTATGTAATTAATACAACAGCGTTGGACATCAAGATTGCTTCAAGAAAGCGTGATTGTGTTCGTCAACACGCTGGCGCATGTTGTGCTCAGGCAGCTGCTTCTGGCCGTGTCATGTCAATGTGTTTCGGCTTCCGAGGCCTACTACTGACAGCAACTGAATATTTACAAGCACGTCAGGGACTGATAAGCATGGCGAGTCTGGAGACCAACAGGTATAAGTTAGACCAAGGGGACTATGTAAGGGATTCTATGTTTTAACGGAAACTGTTACCATCATGTTGCATAAAAGGAAACTTCGTTTGTGAGTAATGTAGTGCCTACATTCGGGAACCAAAGGGCAGATCTTAACGCCAAGAAGACGACGGACCAGAAGTTCTTACTAGAACATGATGTACGCACTGTGGGGAACGTGTCACCAAAGTGAATGACAATGTACAGCTGTTTAATATATGTGAAAAAACATTATCCATGCAAATGGGTGTACGCGTTCGTTGCCCTTTGTTCTCACATAACCCCTATGGGATTTCATACAGTAGGCAGTTTGGCAAGTCAAACTCCTTGTGCTGTCTCAACAATCACACTTTCGTCATAGCCAACAAATAGTAAAAGCTGAATACAAAAACGAAATATATTCACAAAAAAACTGGAAGACAACCGTGGTAAGTCTATCATATTCTTCCCTTTGATAGTTGTTTCACAACAGCTTATGTAGTGAAAACGTTGCACAGAGTGTGTAATTTGTAAGTTGTGTTGCCCCCCTACCGAGTTAGGTCATTTCAAATCAAGTCAGTATATTCCATTCTGCGATTTATTAGTCCGAGCATAGTATCTGAATCAAGGCAGACTGGCGCCCACTCCCTCTAAAACGTGTATAAATGAGGTTATCCAATGTGAGCTTATGCTTTCACCATATCTGAGAGGATATATTTTGTACGATCGGAACTGCAGATATCTTTTCACCCGGTAAAAATTGGCATAGCAATACAAAAGCAAAGTAATACCGACGAATGATGAACACGTCTACACTACAGGGTCTGAAACCTCTGATAGAAATGTATGATGGAAGCAAATACATTACAGAGGGATGTTCTACCAAATTAATCCCTTCCTTCGTGTGTACTAATAAACCCCAGAGTTGCCACAGTCTTACTCTGCCATGTAGTATTTATCAGTCCGTTTAAGACAGACACTTGTTTCAGTTTAAAACGAGGCACTAGTGTGTTACGTAAAGTTGGTCGCTGCTGCATACTAACTTTGAACACTACTTACAGAATGGGTATGGTTACACTGGCATTCAGAAGATCCGTATTAACTGGATCTGTTTAGACTGAAAACTGGCACTGAAAAATGTTGGGAATATGATCGATTGCGTTCTCGATGGTGAGGCCAATACTTCTAGGACAAGTTCTGTTCGCAGTTGTTGTACTGAGCTGAATGTCGTATCCTTGCTTCGTGTTATAGAGACCACATAAACACACTAACCGGTAACGTGATCCGTCTCACCATTTCCAACCGAGCATAATTTGAATATTTAAATTTCCATTTGCTCTTCTTATCATGTGTGCTCGAAATGATATAGTACGAGACCCCAATGAATCAGTGGTCTATCGATTACCCTCCTGTTGTCCAGTAACCACACGACAATCGGTAGACATTGACTTTCTTAGCTTCAGAATCTGTAATTTTAAATAAAAACTTTCTACATAGTTAGCTTACGTATGAATGTTAGGCAGAAACACACTACAAAAAGTTTCCGGGAGGAAATGGTTCAAATGATATAAGTTAATGGCCTAAGTTCAGCAAAAGTATACGAACAACTTCATGATCGTTGCCATTAGTCAGGTATGCGTATCCAATAAACCCCTAACAACCATACAGTCAAGCATATGCTAACTATATCATCTTGTTTTTTAAGCTCACAACGTCATGGGCATCAGTGAGCAGGCTGAATTTCACTTCATTTTCTGAAATTACGCTTAATATAAGCGTCGTTCTACGGATTTCGACAAATCTGAGATAAGTGACATAAACAACTCGTAACTGTGCTAACGTTTATGTCTTTCTTCAATTCCACGTGTTTAGTTCGTCCAGTCTATCAAGAACTTGTATGAACTAACACCCAGTAGTTAACCACCCAACCGAATATTAAAACTCTTATGCATCGCCGATAACCAAACACTGGAATATTGGAGTAGTGTCAGGCTCACAGAGTACAACATGTGGTGGATAACACCATTACATACTAAAGAATTTAGGAATGTACGAAAGACAAAATAAGCCGTTCACAGTAACAGTCAAACTGATAATGTAACATGCAAGCTGGCTGTTTACACGTTGATTGTTCGTTACACATCAGACCAAATATTGTGCAATATGGAGACATCGAGGGACAGCGTTCTTTTGGAATAGAGGCTCCATCAACAGTTCTATAAAAGGAAAAAACACAAACAGGCATAAGCCAAAGGCCCAGTAAGCCATGCACACGACTTACACAAACGATAGCTAAAACGGCGCCGACAACACAGTAGCACGCCCTGTTACGCAACCCGTATGCGCTTGCTGGTTTCGACCGCACGTTACAATAATTAGCGTTGACCTTGCCCAATTTAACATCTGTCCATGCTTGAGAAACTAAGTCCATGGCGACTACGGTGAAGTAGTTATTCATGTTAAAATTAAAATATCAGGTCGTTTGACTATTTGCTTCAGATCTTTATTGTAATTGCCCGCTACATTGAACGGTACAAGTGGCTGCTTCCGGATCAAGCTTGAGCAATTTCTCAGAGTACTGGAGCAACCAGTACCTAAATGTCATGCTTAGTTTGTCCAATATTATATTTTTTAGTGCTATATAGGGCTCTCTTCAGTGTTTGTACAGTTACGCAAAGTGTTGTTTAGTTAAAGTAGTAAAAACACTAAGAGATAACAATATATGGTAGACAAATTCTTCGCACTCGTGGACTGAATACTGGATTCAAGATTCCATAGTGTTTACAAAAATTTTCATACACAAAAGTTAGATTCCTCTAAGAAGCGAGTTCACAGAAAATGTTAGTGAGTAACTACATATCAAAGAAAGCTACCATTGGCATACAGCTTTCTGACACCTCTTGCATCTGAATTCACATATTGCACCTCTGATTTCCAGGTTTTAATGTGAACGGTTATAAAAAAACTTAAAAAGATACGATACTAATTTACAGTGCCCAATCTCAAGCTGATCCACACCACCGTGACTGGTTTCGTCTTTCTTTGAACTATTCTTCATGTAGGATTTGTTTGAATGCGACTCAAACCTGTAACGCCCGTGCTACGAATTCAAACTGTTAAGCACCATTTCACCAAATCTATGTTAAGCACTTCTGAAACCTAAATAGGGTATTTAGTGTATAGCATGTAGACACCGCTGATCGTAAAGGTTACCAAATCACTGGACTGTCTAGCTAGCGTGGTTTACAAAAATTGTCGAATATATATCCGGTAGATGTAATGTTGGCAAGTCACAAACACTAGTGTGCAATGTCCGAATTAGTTTGTTGAACTGCAATCAGATACTGAGTCGAATATAAAAATGGTCACGTGTGCTGCGAAAAATAACCTGAACCTTCGAAATAAATAATTTTCGGAATACACAGTCCACGCTTGTGTTCTGACGCGAGGTATACAGAAAGTGCAACGAGCAAGTGGACACGAATACAGTCGTAAATGCAAGTATATTTCTTTAATTATACATCGTTTACATGTCTAGCTGGCCGGAATATGTTGATACTACCCACAGGTCAAATACTTCAGACGTCACAATTCTTCCGCGCTTCCCTCACGTCTAAAAATTATCACCAAATTCTTTACCATGCCTACGCGTCTTTCTGCATGTTGTAATCGTTCACCCATTCTAGGTTGTTTACCCCATAAAATGTGAGCTGATTTCAGGTGTCAGTTACATTACCAAATATTATTCCGGTTTTTCTACTGAATGGGGAGGGCAGACACGTTGCACGCCAATTAGACGTTGATGACTTATCAAGTTGTCTGTTACAACACTCATCGGATAATTGGTTCATGCTTTTTATGAGAAAAAGAACCAACAACTTTTCATATACTCCTGATTCCGTGTTTTTCTGGAAAGTAACGTTTGCCGGATAGTTTGTTAACATAGAGGAAATGATATTGAGTATGGCGGAAAAAAACTGCTTATGTACACCATACGGATACGGCTTGTTGTGATTCGCATTGATGTTAGCCAGTTGACGGATAGGATTAATATAGTGCGTAATTGTCAAATTCCTTTTAACACACTTTTTCCAATTTGACTGGTATGTCTCCTTCTCACACTTTTCTTAAACACATTCGACAACATCACGAGTGGAGTGCAATATTTAGCAACATAATAGCATTTGATCCGCCGAAAAGCCTACCGCTTCTTGTAACCATCCGTAAACGAGGTAACAACAGCTGATAATCAAGGAATGTAAACAATGATTAGAACACATGACTCCAATGAAGTGAACAACCCTTCAGTTAATTAGTAGTCCAAAGTCACAAATGTTGATCAATTTTTAGTAAACGTCGCATGACAGTAAATGAATATCACTGACCTCATCGAACGATAGCCAATTGTTGCATACATTTCCAGTTATGAGATCACACCATGTTTGACTCAACCACGTACTTGTTAAAAGCCAAATCTATCAAGCACACTGTTATCAAATTCACGAGGATGAACTGAAAATTATTTACTCTCTCCAGTAGCGACCTGCTCTCTTGATATCGCGTTGAATTTTTAACCACTGACAGCAAAATGGCAAAAACTGGACGGCATTTATGTTTCACTAAGTTCTTCTGAAATTCGAAACTATCAAATATATGTTCCAAGTTTGATCTAAACAACGAAAGAACGTTAATCGTAGCCCAAACGGTCGAAGTCTAGAGATAGATGTTTGTGAGTGTTCCTCAACTTATATTATCAACTGTTCGTTTCTTGCATCGACAGTAGCGTATGCTGGATTGACTGTGTCCTACAGATGCGATGTTGGCTGGCCGGAGAGATTGAAAGTAATGTTGACGTCCCGTAACATATTTCTTCCTTCTGTCATGATGAGCTAGATAAACAGGACCCAGCGTTACAGAATTCACATTCTACGAGATTGCTGCTTCTTCTTCAACAATGCTCTATAAATGTGTTCTTTAATGCTGAGATTTGTGAATATTCTTTTTGCAATCAACACATTGTTACATGTGATAAATTCAACCACTTTTCCTATGTATTTACGGTCCAATGCGAAAGTTACTTCAGTGAGTTGGTGAAAATGCTTAAAATTTACGGTTAAATCGAAAAAACAACAGAGTTAACAGTAGAATTAGCCCAAAGCGCACAAACCATTTAAATTGTGAAAGAAACAGTAATTAGAACTTTCTTTCATAGTCAGAAAAACCGAGATGCAACCGACCATTGTCTTATCGGTCAGTCTTCGACGTAGTTATATATGATGCTGCCTTCAGGTTGAAATAAATAATACTTAGTGATGAGTTAGTTTTACAGACTAAACAAGCCATATTTAATTACAAAAAGTACACTGGACACAGCTATATAGTAACGGTGACATCCTTGAAACTGCTGATGTTTGATTGACCATACGATGGGTATTAGTCAACAATACCCGCCAGATTTTATCCGTGTTTCCGATGGAACATTACAGCCAACCTTACAAATATTCTCTTGAAGACATCAACTTATGGTAGTGGTATTTGTAAACAATATGCAATGATATTTGTATATAAGTTCGGCGAACACAGTTCCTCAAAGAAAATCTCAACCATTTGCAAGTCAACCTACACTAGCGCAAAACTTTCAGTTAATTCTGACGGTAACAATCAACCGGTCTCTGTATGTGTTCTCACCTAAAACCGCTGTACTGGACCCATCCAACGCCAGATTAGACAAACTGGAACCTAAAACCATTAACAATTGCAATTCAGCAGCTCTAGTCCACTGGTTTAAAAAAGAAATCTCATCAACTGGATGTACAACAGATTCGTGGGGTAACGCATGAAAGATTCGTCATTTTTGCACATTTTGTCATTGTAAAATGATCATCACGAAAGATTTTTAGACAGAACCATGCAAGGTAGACAGAAGAGAGGCAGCGAATACTTTGGTTTCATTCAAACAAAATGAACTCATTGAACTCGTCTTAAGATAACTCATAAACATAATCACTAAAATCTCTTAAGCCGTCAACTACGTGTCTCGTCTACTAGCGGTGGCTTTACTTCCGCAGCCTCTTTCTTTATGAAACTAGTGTAGTGAGGTGGAGCGATCGTGCCATACTACTCATACCACCGCTATTCAGAATTAATTGCAGGAAAGATACAAGAAGAAACATCGGAGTGCATCATCGCATAAAATGCTTCCTGGCACGTAGGAGAACCTAAAGGAGCTGAGCATTAACGTCTGTGGCAACCGTGACCTCCTGGGCCCAATACCGTATGCAGACGAGTGTTTTTGTTTATTGTCTTGTTAAAATGCATAACCTTTGTGTCATCCACGTTCTTGGACCACAACACTAGTTGCACTGATCTCAAAAACAGACAATTATCGGGACGCAACTGCGACTACCATCCAGCCTGACTTTACGGCCGACTAACACAAAAGGCTCACCCGTACAATAATATCATATCTTGTTGTTGCAAGTTATGCTGTCAACTTAAGCGTTTTACCTCGTCTGATCTATCTAGCTGGCAGCAGTCAAATGAGAGTCATAAATTGCTGAAATGTGGTCACAGTTAAGGCGACCGGAAACTCTGTTTCCAGTCTTCGTGTTTGTCATTGACCACAATCCACTCAAGGACCCCTTAAACCAAATAGACACATGTTTGATTTTACACACTTAAAACCATATTCTAAGTGTGCGGTCTTCAAACGAATAATTAATATAAATGTTGTTCGTTACATTGTTGTTTAGTAACAACCCAAAAAATTTCGAAATTGCAGAGCAGGTCAGAAATTAAAACGTGCTGTATGAACTCGAGAAATTTGTTGCAACCAGTGCGAAACTGACTTAACTGAACCTCAAGATGGATCTGCCACATGAATTCACTGAAGAAAACATCGGAAAAAGTGTCTGATCTAACTTCCCTGACCAAAAACATTACATCTACCGACTCCAGGGATGTAATCTAAGGTGAATCGTAACTTTTACTGTTAAGTGTTAACGAGGAACCTGAAGTGTTCCGTGCATTCAGTGTGCATGCTTGTGATTGAACACTAATTTTGTCATCATCCGGACTGAAAGAAGCGATCCAGTTGTATGGCACTCACAGTCTTTCGGTTTTAGTCTTTCGACTCTACTGAAAATTGTGGTATACACCTCATAACCGCATTTTAAGGGGCATACCGCATTTTTAACCCCATTAAAATGTGCAACTGATGCATAAGTGTCATAGGTGGCTTGAAAGGCTTTCTGCAGAGCTACTGTGACGATACGACACAGATTCCGAACTGCGAGACAAGACATGGAAACGGCTCGTCATGGCTGGGGTACCGAGGGAAACCTGTATATTCTAATCGAACCCAGCACTGACCTCTTCATCAATCGTTGTGACATTTATCATCCATCCCGAAAAAACACTGTTACGGTGAAGCCGGGTGATATGACACAGATAAAGTGTACACCTCCGAGCTGGAGGATGCAAGCAAGCCAAGGCGACGTGCAGGAATTGTCTGCCCAGTCCCCGAGACTTTCTTCATAATCCAATGTTAACTGCTCCGTCAAAAAAACCTAGAGGTCACAATCCTTTATTTCCTCGGCACGGTGTACTAGTTTTTATGACCACCTTGCAGGTTAGTCACCGTTTCAAAGAGGGTAGTTCAGGTATGACCTGCTAACCGCCAATAACGTCAGGCTTCTGTAAATCTTGCGCTATCTCCCTCAGATGATTCGTGTGTAGGCTTAGACTTCAATTACAATCATGAACGAAACAGTTGAATCGAAAACCACCGACCGCGCTGACACGTTGGTGATAGGCCAACAATCTGGGTTAAACATGTGATACCGTAATACCGATCACACAGAAATCCAGCCAGCTGCATGTTAGGGATTGTTCAGTGTCTAACACCCCCACAATAGTTACCCTTGAGTATGGACTCAGAACAGTTAGTAAGTAATTCTTTGGTTAAGCCACAATGAGTAAAAAAAAGTAGTTTTGGGTTTCACGGCGTTTCCACCGTCTAAGAGAACCTTTTTCAGGCAATCTGACTCAGAACATTTACAATGTACAAGCTTCATATAAGACCGTCATCAGTTGTCACATGTTGATGTGTTTAACACGCGATGTGTAGAAAGGCTATCAAAAAAGTGTTCAATAATGAGTGTCATCACAAGGCACAATATACTCCCTCATATGCGTTCTCTAATATCTGTTCGAAATTACTGACTCCTCGCAGCATTCTTCAGAAGTATCCAGGTGGGCACCACAAGCAGTTTGTCGCGCATCTTGTATCCCAAATGCGGTCCGAATACATTTTAGTCACATTGAGTTCAAGGGTCCATCATTTTCTTATTATAGCGAGGAAATTTTGTAATATGGTGTGTAAATGGGGAATTGTTTTTTATGCTGGACGTTACTCTATTATATCTATTTTCCGGGTGGAATATAACATTTTAATATGCACGGCAGATAGCCGTAACAGTGAGCAACACGGTTAATTGAACAGGTTAAGATACATTCGTACAAACCATTGTGGGCATGCGGATGCTCAGTCTGAACCAAAAGCAACAGAAGAATCAAAGTCAATCAGAAGGAAACGCGGTTATTTATTCTATCCATGATAAGGCAGTTGTACCGCAAGTTTTCATACAGTCGATTCAAGGCTTGCCAGTTGCATTTGCGATCATATGTAGAACATACTACTCAGAATAGGCATTGTAGAGATCTGTACACAATTTGAATAGCAGCTGACCTGATGGTGAGTTCAATACGCGACAGAAACCTTTCTTTGACCAGTCTGAATAATTTTTCCTTATTTGCAATAATAACTTCGATGAAAAATACAGCGCTGTGGCGATCAACTTGTGAACATTCTGGAACATCTTCAATGAAGAATATTACACGGTGTTGCAGTTGTTTCCTAAATATAGGTCAACAACCGATCAGCAGGCGTACAGATGAAAAACGGTGTACTTGTGGCCAAAGTACCTGTGAAAAAGTCAATGTATTCTTGGCCAATCTTAACAGTTCTGTGAAAGTGTATCTATGTTGATTTCGTCAAAACAGCGGCCGGTCAACATTCTCGCATGTTACTGCTAGACATTCACAGTTACCAGAAAATATTCCGTCTACACTGCATTCCTACATACAGTACAAACCTCTTTTCCTATTGTGGAACGCCAGAAACAATTGTTACGGACAACGGTACTCAATTAATCTTGAAGGAACTCTTGAACTTCCGTATTCTGGTAAATTGCCCAGACTTATTTGTCATCCTCAGTCAAACGACCATTCAGAATATCGGGAAGAGAGTAGGGGCAGTGATATTTTCAACCAGTTAGTGGTTAAAAAATCGATCGGGTCTTAGAAATCTGCCAAATCAAATCGGATATCGCACACTATTAAATTTCATTAAATTGAAGGAAATCATTAAATGGTGATTGATAAAACTACCCGAAATAAGCTCATCGTTATAAAACAGCCTAAGTTAGATAATGATCACGAGATTTAGGTTGACTAATCTTTCAATAAGCACACAGTGATACGTTAGATTTTTGTGATCAACGTAATAACACACGCAGTCGGTTTCCGACGATTAAAACAAAATAGTTATTGAATAAACAGAACCTTTTTTCAAATTGTCCTGCCATCTGGGGTCACCCGAAGCTGACCAACATACATCCACAGATAACAGAATGTTCATGTTGGCTAGGTCCAATTCGAATCGTTGAATATGTTCGTTGATAGCTGTGGAAGGGAATGGTATTTTCGGCAACGGGGTTGGTGCGTCCATCACCAGAGATTATCGTAATGAAGATGGTAGAGAGCGGGTTGCTGTTGCAGTGGATGTATGTGTATGGAGAGCAACTAAGCGCAGCGTTGACATGTAGGTCATGTTCGGCCAAAACAAAATCTCATTTTCGATGAGAGTCTATTGGCAAAACGATTTCAATATTGCATAACAGATAGGCGTTATTCTCAAAGAAACACACTTGAGTTTTTATTTTTGTCTGTGTTCCAACGTGCAGCATTTTTGGTATTCAGCTTTATGAAAGTCGCTGTGTTGGTTACATAGTAGCGAAGAAATTAGTCGTGATACAAGCATACGACTGAGCTCTGGTAAGAGCATTGTGATACCTGAGATACCTAAAGCACAATAGGCTTCCCCTTCGTATTTTGATTTTTTGACTAAAACATTTCGCGATACATTCACTTCGACGACAAGTTAGTCTTACAGCCGTGTCCTTCCAGATATTCCCTTAATTAGGGCTACTTCTGTGGAAAAATAAAGATATTTCCATCCCAGTCCCATAGATTTATTTTTATAAATACAGAGCCCCTGTGAACACCTGTCACAGACGAATAAATATCGTAGCTCTGACCCAAGCTTACTTTAATTCCATCTTTATAGACGCACAACAGCACCCATATGTCGAGTCAACCTTTAAAATTTAGAAGCCAGCCTTCGTTGATAACCAACGTGGACTGTCTTAGGCCACTGAGATCAAAATCTCCTCTAAGTACAAAATGGAATTTCACTTTTGTTACTGTTGAAAACCTTGAATGAGGATATAACTTGACCTTCAGCTGATTAAACTAAATTGGTCTGTTGTGATTTGTCCCTGTCTTACTTATCCATCTCAGTCCATAAATGGTGTGTCAAAAATAACTGGAGTAGATTATCTGTCGTATGCTGTTAAAAGTAGGAAATTCATCAAAAACATTCATAATTGGCATTGTTCAAAATAATGGTACCCATCGCACCTCCCACGTACAGAAGTGATCATATCAAATTGGTCACCTAAATGGCCCCTCTTAGATGACAGAGGTGTAATTAAATTGGAACTTCAGCTTGAGTGTGAAGTCCTTATCATTGTATGACGTTAGAATATTGTTTAATCTCTAACGAGGATCAAACTACCTGAGTATTACTGATTAATGACTGCAACCGAACATTAAGTTTTGACGATTCAGTCTAATCGAATGTAGATCAGTAGATTGATTTTCAAAAGATTTCCTCCCTTTGAAGACCAACCAAAGCAAAAAAAAACTTCGCGTCTTGCGTTTAGACGATGCCTTTTGTAAAACAAAATATAGTGCTATGCTTTGACGCACCATGCACAACATTACTGAGGTTTTCGTTGTGTTTCGTATGACCTTCTCCTCAAACGCTGATATTGTCATTGCAAAAACAGGTAATAGTCGGCAGTTCTTTTAGTGTACTATCAGTACGCCACGTAACCTAAAAATGTCAGCGTGAGACAAAACGTGGTAAAACTGATCAAGTATGTTTAAGATTACAACGGTCTTGAGGAAGCTCACCAAAGCTGGTTGAGACGTAGAGTGTTACAACTTGCTCGTAACGTTGTTTTATTCTCAAACGATTTACTAATAAAACTGATAAAGTTTATCACATTTTATAAAACCGGTGAATTCAAGCTGGCTTAGTTTGATTCGGAGTTGAGGTTTAGTTCTCTTCAACTCTAACGTCCTATAGTTATCATGAGTTTCCATTTTCTCAAACATTTCATTAAATTCTAGCAGCACATAATCGTCGGGTTGTTATGTCGGAAACTCATATATACCATGCAAAAAAATACGGATCTGTTTTATCGTCCCACATATCTACTACTTGACAACTGCGTCACAATTAGCATACCGGCCTACCGCCTTTGTCATGATTACTATTGCGGTCAAGTGAAATTTCACGAAACATCAGCGGAATTTTGGCATGACCGTGGGTGAGACTACGGTAACACAACGTGGACTGGTTAACAAAACTGAGAATATATAGCAACGGAAAACAATGCAACTCGCTTGCTGAACGCCATACTTATCAGAATTTGAGAAAGATACCTGCTTAAAAACCTCAAAAGAAAGCTAACTTTCGAAACCGCGCTTATCTGGGAGTTTCCACTTTAAATCCACTGACTGATGTATGAGTGGCGATCTGTAGCAAATGAATAGAAGCTGAAACAGTGGCTATCGAAATTGACGAAAATTTCTATAAGCGATGTATCTTCTTTCAGCAGTTTGAACAACCTACCCCTCAAGTGGGGGGCACTTAGTCCATGATTGTTGACCGTAACTACGGAAATACCACTCAACACTGACGGCGGCAACCGTGGCTTTTGGTGATAACCTATGTTTGCAAAATTGATGAAATTTCTTGTTTCTCGACTAGTGGTTCCCTATTAGATGGATCAGTAAGGTTTCATAAGAATATGATTAACAGTAGGCGAACTTCAAACGCCTGTTTGAAGCGAATGAATTTTTAGAGCTCAAAGTTCCATGTTCTAACAAATGTTTACGCCTCTGGTCTGACCCCAGTCTACTGATACGAGTAGCAAGAACACTCTCCACGACACTGGTCAGTAATGATGCTTCGAAATTGTATTGACATATGATATTTAAATTTTCACAAAGTGGTCCAGTTTGAAACAATTATCGTGCTTGCAAGGAGTTGAACGTTGGAAAGTGATCGTTATAGTCTCCGAACTAACTTAAAGACTCAATTATTACGTTAGTCCCATCAAAAGTTGCACATTCAGTATCATCTTCAGAAACACAGACCAGTTGGTTCGTTAAAATTCCGCGTCTGTTTAGTTTGTGCGGTTCATTGAACTGCAGAAAGTTACAGAAGGTGATGTACAAGTGAGTCTATTTTATGTAGGCATCCTTCTGACTAGCACAATGTCAAAACTTACCGGTGGTAAGTATCGTTCTATTGGGACTGGTTCTTTAATAGACAAGCTGTAGAGC
This sequence comes from Paragonimus heterotremus, assembly GCA_013368495.1. Lineage (NCBI taxonomy): Eukaryota > Metazoa > Platyhelminthes > Trematoda > Plagiorchiida > Troglotrematidae > Paragonimus > Paragonimus heterotremus. The sequence goes on along the minus strand of LUCH01004084.1, from coordinate 33,163 downwards.
ATACAAAAGAAATTAAGACAGGGGGGATTACACTTGAGATTCATACAATAATAACATTAAAACTGCGTTGTACTGACTCAATCAGAAAGAAGCATAGCGGCTAACAGTAACTGTAGAAGAAATATTCATAAACACTTGATATGTGGATAAATGTTTGTGCAACAAATCGGAAGTTTACTACTCAGCGAGTGAATCTAAACCGGATTTCCTGTAAATACCACAAAACACTTTTCATGTCATTGAATGCTAACTCTCAGCAACCACCATTGGGTTATTTCTGTTTTGTGGCAAAGTAGCTCGGGATTTATTTGGGCTTCGATAGGTTGGGATGAAGACTGTATACAAGAACAACTTGGGCCTTTGGGGCAATGAAATCTTTTGTTAAGAAAATGTGTGGTTTATTCAGTTATCTATCCAAACCACACTCGAGTATGATGGGCATGAACGGCGCCCAAATCACTGGTTATTCCTATCCTATCGGTGTTCTTGATTCCAGATTTAAACTCACAATGACAATCAGTATACCGTAAGTGTTTGTATTTTTATACTCAGTTACATATTCCAACTACCTTTTAAAGTAATCGGCATTTTCCGAGCCTTCCGTCTATCGTTTAAATAAAAATGATCGATCAGACTTCAGATTGATTCCTTTATTCCAAGTCACTTATGGTTTCCAATATAGGTCGTATTGACTAAATTTTCGAGGTTATCAGAAACTGACTTCCAGATGCATTATAATCAAAAACGGTCATGATTTGCTATCATCCCTCTTTGTCAACAACGATTGCATAGTGGACCTTCATTAGACACTCGAACTTCCCTGCCCTCTCCAAATAATACAGTCTTGTCGACTAACTCAGGCGCTAGTTTATGGCCTGCTCCCTGGAAATTTATGAAACATCACAGATTCAATAAGTCTTGGTTCAGCTCTGTACGGACCTACTTTATAAGGAATATTTACACTTTTACATAATGCACTATTTTCGAACACTCTTTGGAAGGTGAGACAACTAGTAGTTGCTTTGCCTCATGTTGGTCTGTAGTTTAACAGTACTATCTGAACAGTCGTCTTGGTAGTCTTCTCCAATTGAATATTTGAACGTGTCAGGGTGTATGCTGCTGAGCGCCGTCAGACCGGTGGAATATGTATGCCAGTTTTGTTGGTGGACATCGTGCGTGTCTGTAATGAAACAAGTTTTATGAGGGTCTATATTAACTAGGGGTTAATCGAAGCGTAGCGGTAGCAAGCGTCTTCGACACCCGTTTCATGAGAATAGCTGCGATTACTCAATTAAACCGTCAATAGAAAATAAACGTAAGAAACGAGTAACATGTTGTGTAGTGTCAAATCATGTTTTGCACATTTAGCCTCGGCACTTTGTTCAATCACTGTTTGCTTGACCTCCAAATTTCAGGCACACGTGCAACTTTGATACACCTATCATTGCTATTCTCAGCTTGTCTGTCGGAACAAAAAAGCAGTCTTCGGTAAACAGTGCACACAGGCTTTTAGGAAGAATACCGCACTCAAAATTGGACAGATCGAATAGTTCACATTCTTAAGCTAAAGAACTGTCAACGACTCCACAACATTTGAGTACTAATCGACTCAAACCACAAATTTTTGTTCCAGACTTAAAAGATGTCTTCGTTCACTCAGTTATCGCTTTCACCATTGTACGACAATTCTATCCAGGTGTGAATCGGATACAGAGAAACATCCATACCAATGAGTTCTTCCTTGACGGTGTTAATAAACAATTATGGCGGCTAAAGCATCATTGATGTGGTGTAGACTCCATCGCCACAGAAAAAACATTACAGATGTGAGATATATCATAACAACATAGTGAATAAGGCAAATGTTTACTGCCAATTGAACACATATTGTTGTAAACTGCAGATTGACCTGAAATTCAATAAAACGTCGCCACTTAAGCTCTTAAAAGTTTTAAGAAGTGTTTATTATTTACAAAAAAAAACCTAGGGTAAAAACTCTCTAAAGATTTGTGTATAACACAAAGATGCATTCTGATTATCCGGGGGTTTACAGCTATCACTGTTTTTGTGAAGTCCAAAGAAGCAATATAACAGAATTTTAACGGAATCAATTTGATTAAATACAGTAGAACTATTTGCGATCAAAAAACATAGCTTATGGTTTTCTTGTGTTTCACAATTAGGATGTTTAATGTGTCTTGTTTTATAATGTAAAATGTCTTCTCTTCTTAGTTAATGACAAACTCTTCGAAATGAAATGTATAATATCAAAGCAAATGTCTAGTTGCCTTTTTTGTGATTATATGCAGTCTAGTTTCCGAATTGGGTCTCCTAGCAAAATTAAACTTCTCTGTTTATCTATAAGCTATAAAATAAAATTCAGCTGAAGAATCACAAGTGCATATATGTATCGGTAAGTAATTTTATGTAATCAAACTGTGCTGTTTCTAATAAGCAGGTTTGAAATAGACAAGTCCCGTGCATTCTATTGATCAGCGCTCAACAGAAAAGTCATGTCCAATATAACAGACAACAACAGTTAAGTGCATAGTGTGATCGATCGATCGGTACTGATTCGTCTTATTTCGAAGACAACTGTTTACTTGCGACAACGTGAATACAATTTTCTGGTCTCATGACTATTGGCTACATCATGACTGACATAAACCAATCCGATAGCAGCTTTCGTTTTGGGTGTTGACAGGACATAGTAACTTGGAGAAAAACATCAGTAGATTCTGATCGCTCTCTGATTATTTGTAACCGTGTCTACGTGAGTTTATCTTATATGGCTGTGTTTATATATTACAAAATTCAATGACTTATTGAGTTTTACCATTATACACATGGACGTATGTAACTCCACCTTGAGTCATACGTATAACACTTTCAGCATAAGACTTGGAGGACATTTTGCAAATTTAAGAAGACTGTATTTTTTCGTATGTTACCTGAACTGCACATTGTGTACAAAAACTAGACTGAGTTAATCGCAAATGTTGTGCAATGAGAATGGTATGATCTTATGCGACTGGCTGACAATTTATCGCATAGCACAAGCAGCCAGAAAAAAATTTGCTTAAAGTTAATCAGTGTCTTACTATGAGATGACTCTAAGTGTGACGCTTGTGAATTTGTGTGTATTTTCGTTAAGAAGTGATTTGCTCACCATTCATCAACCCAAGACGGATAAGGCTGTTCTTGGGATTTAAATGTTAGAAGAGTCAGACACAAAAGTGACCTTTGAGGGGAGTGAAATATGACGATAAATTTCATAGATATGCTAAATGTATCCCCAGAACGCATGCCATTTCAAAAAAATGTTCTGCCCAAACTTATAAAATAACCATAAATCACCAAAAAATTGAAATACTCACTTTCAAAAGAGCGGTAGA
>LUCH01004084.1:0-27670 GCA_013368495.1 Paragonimus heterotremus | reverse complement strand
CGGACGGGCGTCCGCGAGTTGAATAAACAGTTATTGCGCAGCCGGGAACGAAAGTGCGCGGTACGCAAGGGAACCATCGGTGCCATGACTATATAGCGTTGCGATGTGTGCGACCGCGAATGCGCTGGCCGCCTCGGATTAATAGGTCACCAACGTACCCATAGTGCACCGTCGGCGAAGAGACAACGAGTACGTTAGGTTAAGGTAGGTCATATCAGCATATCCATTCTACTTTTGTCAACTATTGCATAGACCAGGACCATGGTCGTTTGGCAACTAATCTGCTCCTCTTTTCAGAAACGTGGGTGTCTGTGACCTTCTGCCTATTCTTTTCTTGAGCTTTGTTGGTGTATTGAATGATGAATCGTCTGTCTGATCTCTTCGTAGTTCAACTCCGAGTTTTGTTCTTCAACTTTATTCTCTCTGGAATGCATTAGTATGCACTCGTATACTGAACTGCTTCTTGTATTGCACTTCACATATCTTTCTCCCTGGTATAGATCTTGCCATTGCAGTCTCTCTCACTGTTTATTTTCCGAGAGATAAGGATTTCCTTTCTGTGCTAGCCATTCAATTGGCTAACCAGCATCGGCCAGCTGGACACAAAGGCCTCACTTACACACCTACTGTCTTATTCCTTCGGGTTTACACCGGATACGTGGTGTGTGAGTGGAACCGTATGTGGTGCAGCGCAAGCCACTTGGGAAAGTTGGTTTAAAGCGCAGACGTCCTTTGGCTTCGGTCACTGTGACAGGCTAATCAGTTTCGGATGCCGCCAATCAAGTGACCTGCATAGTACACGCATTAAAATTTCACCACGTCCACTGGCTGAACAAATTCTAACATGAAGTGCGCACAGTTGGTGACTATATTGTGCACTATAACCTGTTGTAGTACATATGATTATAAAAATGTATTCTTTCGTAGACAAAAGTATTTTCAATACTCTACGGAAATATCACTGGATATATCTACTCGAAAAATGATAAAACATTTTTAATCTTGTTAGAACTCTTGGTGCAGAAAATATCCTAAGAGAATTACCCCGAGAGCAATTCCGACGATGCTACCAGTCTACTATCACTTACAGAATGCTAAATCCTTCGTTCTACAAGTATTGTGTGGAAATCGCTGGTGAACAAATTACAGACTTATTGGTAGCATAAAAACTCGACAAGTTAATCGTCTCATGAAATCGTTAATTGTTCCTCATTGGCTGTTTCAATCCTTTCAGATATCTCTGTATATACGGGTGAGTCTCCCGATGCACAGATTATCTCATGGAAAGAACATTGTATTACTTTGTCTGTTTATTTTGATACCAGGAGGATACTATTATCTTTATTTATCATCTATTGATCAATTATGTGAGAATATATGCGCTCAACTGATTCATCACACAAAAGATGGCAAACTAAACATAGGTCTGACCTATAAAAGTTTCAAGCTGGCAAATTCAGCTCATGTAAACATAAGTGATAAGCTAATTTATCTACAAGACGAGGACACTGGATTTCAAGTTCCTTGTAAATACCATGCAGTTCAAGCAGCTTTCTTTACCTTGGAGAAACCTCATCGACATCTATTCGGAAAATATCCATTGACTGGAAACTTGATGGTGAGTAGGTGTGTTTTTTTTTGGTTGTTAAATTTAGAGGTGATATGATTTCTGTTTATATGTGTGCTATTAACTAGTGCTGACAATACATTTCAGTCGGTACTGATACAATTCTACATTGACACAGTATGTGTGTAAAATTCTCATTTGCACTCTCCGAGCTTATCAATAATGTGGGCTATTGTTCAGTCGAGTAAACCAGATTTATGGTTTTATCATCAACGGTGGAAAAATGTTAGCAGCTATATTTATCTGAAGAACGATTAACTGTTGGCAGTGATAATATTTCAATCCAAGTGTAACACTTTTACGTTTATAGAGCCTTACAACGACCTTGTTTTTTTTGTGTGTATCCTGTGGATTGAAGTTTAGGGTATATCTTCTTATATGAATGTTTACATTTGAAGAAGTAGCTGAATAGATACAGTATGTATCCGAACATTTCCAAGATAGTTTACTAATTGTAATTTTAATACAACTGAAGTGCCCGATCACTTTGTTCGCATTTGTGTCAACCGGAAAGTTGACCAAATTAAACAAGAAGTAATTAACTTTGGATACTTTTTTGTTACCACTTACCAGCGATACATATTTTTTTTTGCTTAAACACTGGAGAACTGTATATGGTGAATATGCTAACCACAATTCCTCCCACCTCGCGCTAGGTCATCTGCAATTAATTCTTAGTAAAACTAAAGTTTTCTGATCATCAAAGGGAAGAAACAACATCCGTTTTGGTCCATAGTCTACCACTTCACAGTATAAATACACTGCCCTATTTGGATAGTCTGTTAAACAAGTGTCACTGTAAGCAGAATATGCAAATATCATTGCCGGTGGAAGGAAAGTGTTGATCTAAACCTATTTCTAAGCATGCACAATAGAACTTATTTGATTCCCATATTTTCCAATATATATAATATGGTAATCTTCATTTGGCTCCGGGTTGATTTCTTTGTTGGGGGGTGATGTTTGCGCTGACAGAGATACAGTGAGTTTCAAATGTGTGAGAACGCTCATTTTTCCCAATAATGTTTTTACGTTAAGCGCCAATATGACCGTTGACGGCATCCGAGTGGACAAAAATATATACCTGCCAAGGGAAGCATAATATTCAATAGGCGTGAACATGATAAATGAGGTGAAGATGTTCTAATGAACCAACAATGGTGTCACAACTGATATCCTTATTTTCAGGTTTAATAAGATTGTATCATGGAATAAATATATCAGGCAGATAAACTAGATTGCACAGTTTTTATGGAATCTTCTGTCTATGTGGTACATCCTCCTAATTTACTGGCATTATTTCATGGATGAACTAAATAACAGAGTGATGCACGATGTTAGCAAAGAAGAGATCACAAAATATGTCCTACTGGCCAATAATGATTCATACATTTAGGCTGAATAATAAAATTTGATACCAGACATCTGAAAATTACAGACAGCAAAGAAAGGTATATGTCGAGGATCACACACACGAAGTATAACTTCAGTATTAGGAAACGACTTCAAAATAATCAGACCACGGAGCTCCCAATCTGTTCACTTCAGCCGACTGTTTGTCATGACGAGCCAAACCAGCTAAAGTATGTGTTGGTCAGGAGAAAACAGGTACTGAACAAGCGAAGGATGCGCCATTGAAGTATGAGCACTGACCGTAGTTGTGAGTCACGTAAATCTAGGCGGGATATTAGAATGCACTCAGTGTGATGGTCTTATATGTGTCCAATAAACGTAGTCATAGCTAGCCATGTTCACACACGTAAAAAGTGATGTTGCATCAGAGCAACCGGTTTCAAACATAATTCTCTATAGAACGGTGAACAGACTCAAGGTGAAGACGGATGTTTTAAGAAAACGTTTGCCCCAAAGTGAATCATTAGAGATGCGTACGCTGTTCAACATCCATAAATCCACAGTCGCTTCTTATCTTAAATTATCAGTTACAAATGAGGCATGATTCGCTCATCGGACTGCCCGGTGGAGGAGGAAAAGTCGGGGAGACACTTACGCAAGCTTTGTTTAGAGAGATACATGAAGAGCTTGGTCGAGTCCTTCAAAGCCAGATGAAATACGAATTGAGTTACTGGAATCCGGATTTTCAATACTGTGGACATTTGTTCAGTCAAGAGGTGAGTCTAATCCATAGGTTGGTGATTATTACTCATTACGCTCACGAAGATATCACTTGTATACCGAATGACTAACAATGCCGTTTACTAACAACTTGAAACCTCGCTTTGGCAACAGAGCTGAGTCTATTTTGAGTCGACCAGGTGCAGTCGGTAGCGGACGAGTGACGTTCATTAGCGGTCCTCATTTCTAACCGTAATATCTCGATTTCATTACTGTCTTTGTATAACCAGTCGGTAGGTTTGTACGTTTGATCAAGCAGCGATTCTTCGATGATGAGTATCATACGTTAGGCGCGCACGTCACATGGCTGGATTCCATCATCTTACTGTATTCAAAATATCACGAACCACACAAACGTAGTTGTTCATCCACTTCAATGTCGACAGACACTTGAATGCAAACAATTCTTTTAAGAGTCTTGTTTCAATCAAAACCCCACAATGCACACTTCATTGAAATTGATACTCAATACTCCGGGTTGACAAATTAAATGTGTATATTTGCATCCAAACCCTGTGAAAATGTCCTAAAGTTCAAAAGTATTGATTGTTCTTCATGTGAGTATAATGTAGGTGTGCTTATTACAACTTCAAATTCGACTTCTACTACATTCTGCCTATAAGCTTTCATTACGGTTTGCTCAGCTAAACTAGTTCGAGTATAACTTCGTCCGGGTAAGCCTAGAACCACTGGACTTAATTTTATCTGTTGCTGTTTTTCAGATCATCGGGACCCTGGTTCATTCAATCAGCGATTCTCATGCCCAGGATTCCAAAGCCATAGACTAATGCAGTTCGCAGGTTATAATGAGAAAATAAGTGAATCAGCAAACAAATTTCTGAAAAAAAAAATGTAAACTTCAGGTATATATTCCCGGTTTTGGAGAGTACTATTACTCATGTAGGTAGTGTGACAGGTTCGAAAATCTAGGAGACTCAGTTATAGAAATTCTGGATTTCGGCTAGATTCGAACCAGAAACATCATGAAGTACATCCAGTGCCGTGTGCAAGGTAAACATCTAATTACTGGTTGATAGCTGGGATGTACCCAGTTGCAGCACATAAAATTTAAGTTCCGATGTGTATAATTCGTAGTACTATGACTGAATACTTCGACACGGCGGTAAGAGCTGACGGTAAGAGCTGACCTTGTCCTTGTAATTGAACGTGGGCTGCTTGATACTGTTAAGTTTGTCTATCTGGATACTGTTATCTCAGCGGCTTGTGCTAACGCTGATGAGGTGAAGCAAAAGATAGGAGAGGCACTTGTTCCATCAGCAAATCCGTCGTTCGCGCCGCCACCGACTAAATAGAGAGTTTACAATGAGCGTATGTACGCCGCATTGTTTTACATATTAGAGACCTACCCAATCTGTGTGAAAGATATAAGTAAGACCCCGGTGATTCACTACTGTTGTCTCCAGCAGAGGATTAGAATCAAACAGGCTGACCATATCAGCTGTGTGAGAGCCAACCAACATCTCTGGAAATCAAGTTAACGATTGATTACCGGAATTATGCAAATGTACGGTCTGCGCCGGTTAAGTCGGACACATATGTCAGCAGATCGTCTGTCGTACCGTGCATCTATCTGCCAACGGTTGAGAGAAACAGTACATTGGTCAAGCGATGACATGGTAGTTACAGCCCTTCTGAGCAAATTTCGAAAGTGCACGACAATCACCATAGCTGGCTGGAAACACTATCGTATACAGCAATCAGTGGCAAGTATTTACGTAAAAGAATGTTGATCCCTGATCATCATGCATAATTTTTTCGTATATTCATACCCATTTAGTAAGTTGTCATGAGTGACGGCAGCTCGAAACATAACATTCATGAATGTGACTCAGCTGAAGAGGCGTGTTTCAAATTTATTGGATTGCTGGGAACGTGAATCGGCTACCAAGCGAGTAAGTCCAAGCACAAGCATTACAAAGGAGTGACGTTATGCTGTCTACTGGTTCGTGTCCTTCGACCTCAACCTGAAATGCCATCGATCTCAAAACATAACTACTGGGTTAGTGATCACATGGAAGAGCAGAAAGAATTAATCGACCTCGGAACCAATGCATGGGTGCATACACTAATATTCAAAGTGCTGCTAAACACTGTCAACTGTTTAAACTTCTAACTCGATTAAAATCATGACAATGGGTTACCTTCATTTGTGATTGGTCACTCACGCTTATGCGCCCAAGCGGTTGATTCGCTGCTGGCTTCATCAGACAGGACAACTGAGAATAGTTTTCACCACACTCAATCAAGGTAATTACAGTTTGTATCTATCTGAACTGTTCATGACCTTCTTTTCTAGTGATGACTAAGTGAACCTACATGCCGGTACACTTTACGACTCGAGCATACTGTAGTGACGAACGCTGATCATTCTTCCTTCAAATTTTGCACATAGATACTTAATTCATATCTAGACATTAACATACCATACTGATCAAATCAAACACACGGTTATCATCTACTGTTCACAGTATCAGCTTAACTTTTTACAGATGTCTCTTACGGAACTACGCCAACTCATGATGGATGCAACTGCCAGTAAAGATACAGGCTTCGAAAACATGGGCTACTTTTTCCTACCTATCCTCAACGAAGTCGATGACGATCCTGGATATGATGGATTTCCTACCTTCCTAGCACAAGCAATCTCTCCCAAGTCACCGCCGACAATGGTAGGGAATACACTACAGCAACTGATCTACGTGCTCACAGAATCTACAATACCCCCTATTTTGTCAACTGCACATCTTCAGCTGGGGATTAAAAAGGCTTGTCAACTCATTAAAAAAAGTACTTGTGAATCAACCAGTAAACTGTTAGGCTCAACACTGTCCAACTTTTATCAATAAATACTTGAAAACACCGTAAGCTCAGCAGTTAAAAGTGGGCTGACCATTTCGAATGTGGCTTCAAGTGGGCGATGCCACTCTTTCTTAGGAACTAAATATGTGCACTGTCGATAAACCAGACAAGAAAAATTGAAATGCCGAAGTCGAATTATTTTGCCGTATTTTGTCTTACCCGTTCTGATATCTCGCTCCTTCCCTGTCACCCTAAACTAACGCCTAACTTTGGTTTGTTTATACTGGTCTTTGTCTACTTCACCCGACACGTCAGTATGAAAAGTACCGAGTAACAGTGCAAACGAACCTACCAGATTAAGGACTTTCCCTGATGTAGAGAATGCGATCTAAACGCGCATTGACGTTCAGAATACCAACCAATGCTTTATTGCTCGCACATAAGCTGGAGATTCCCCAAAAATGGTCTTAAATCGAGCATTACTTTTACCTGGGAAATCGCAATAACATGGGAAACAGGGCTGACAGAGACGAACCATGATACTATTGTGATGAGAGGAAACGCGAACTCCGGCTTAATAGTTACTTTCAACCACACGAGAAAACGATATAAAACAAGCGGATTGTTGAACGACTGTCAACGATTTAATGGTTCTCATTGAGAGGGTCAATAGGCGAATCAGTTAGCACAAGGCTGTCCCGTCATCATCATCATAATAGCCATGAACCTGACCAAAAGATACTGTGGCTCGGGCCGCCGCTCAGCTCAACAGTGACATAAAATATCCTAGAAGAAAACGCTACTAAGGAGGTTAAACATTATTAAAAGAAGACTAATCGGAAGAACTAGAAATGGTATAGATACAGGTACGCCATTGACTGCGACACATCGTCATCTCGGATAGCGTCTCTAACCAGCGGTTTGAGTGATCACGAGGACCCGATCCAGACAGGCGATACCTACCCACTCTGCTCAACGGGGCAGTCAAGGTCTTCATATTTCGTGACCACGTTGTTGCTTGACACCCACGCGGTTTTACCCAACTGTTGGTGGCCTCGACATATAATGCCCTGAACGATAAACGACCAGATGACATACGGGGTACGTGACCCAACCATCGCAAGTTGTGCACCGTGAGTAGTTGACCAGTTGATCGCGAATCCCGAGCATTCCGGAATACGCGCTGGCGAACGGCAACATTGCCCACGCGATCAATCCACTTGATGTGGGCTAATTGGCGGAGACAACGACGGTCGAACACAGCAAGTCTGTTGATATCTTCCTTGCGAATAGGCCACGTTTCCGAACCATAAAGCAAAATGGAAAGTACACAAGCATTATATGCTCTTCCTTTCAGCGACTACCGGACGTTTTTTCGACGTCACAGACGACGCAGTTTGGCAAAGGCAATTTGTCTCGTCGACTGTTATACATTACGTTAAACAATGTTCAATCATCGTGAAAGTACATGGCATTCGGCGATATTACGGAAGCAGTAGCAGTGTATGTTGTTAGAGGTTGATAATCAGATTTGGTTCCCACACCAGAATACACAGTAGTCTTTTGGCTAAGGAACTCATGTACACTACTAACTACACTGTAAATCAGTTCGCTGATGACAGAAAAATCTCACGATTCAAGACACTTCTCTTAAAATATCCATCCGGATTTGAGGAACATGAAGCAGACCTCTGCCCCTTATCAGAGCTTTTCAAACACCTTAAAAGACAGAGTTCTCAAAATGGGTTTTTCAGACCTACGTACGAATCCACCGAGAGTCCCAGCCCCTTCACCACCATCCAAAACGTTCTCTAAGTGAGGCCGTCAGGAAACCTAAGCAAACAGAATGACAAGTAGACCGCACGCACCCAGCAGTTGATAAGCCTCTCAATCAAAAATGCATGTAATGATCCAACTGTCAACCTTGGTCCGAAACTGACACGTGCCGAAGATGAACTGTGAGATCACCAAAAAGTATTTAGATAGGCTAGTTACCTTATGTCTGACCTACTCGATTGAGGCTGGATGTGGCAATTGTTTCTGACATAAACAATACTGACCAACATGATAGATGGTCAAAGGTTGCCCGTTCGTTGTATCGTTCTTTCAGACACTTGTGGGAGCTTGCTAGTTACTTTTCGATCAGTTGGGTCTTGTTTTATTCATCCTTAATTTCGTTGGTACTAGGGACAGTTAATCCACTTAACTTGTCTAGTTTGTCAATTCGTTTACTTCCTGGGAACTAGAGTTTGTCAATTTCTCGTCGAGAATGTGCTAAGATGCTTGGCCAGACAATGGGTGTTGATACATGCAGCTTTGATTGAAACAAACTTTCCGCGAAATGAAACTGAAAACCTAAGGCGATAGAGGTATGGTGCACGATCTTTGTCAGAACGGACTTCGGTGCATCCTATCAGGTTCACATAGCAGAAACGAAGAGTAGAAAATACCGATAAAATCGTCACCTACGGAGTGTGCTAATAATTGCACAAGAGAATGACAGATAGACAGTTGTAAATCACACCTCCTCCCAGGATAAGAGGTTTGAGATGAACAAGGTCAAGTAACTTTGAAAGAATAGCCACATTACTTTGAGACAAACGATGTAGATGTAGTTTTTTTCAGACTCGCGACTCCCATGGGCGCCACCCAGTTTCTCTCGGAAATTTAACTCAGTGCGTTGGGCAAAAACGACATCGGAATTCTTATGGACGAGCAACAACACACGTGACCCAATAAATCATGTGAATTGTATGCACCTGCTTGTTGTCGAAGTTGATATTTTTACCATTTTCAAATCGATTTGTACAAAAACTATCTTATGGTCCAAAACAAACAACACTACAGACTAGTTGACATAGGCGATAGAGCTAACCATAAAAACTAGGTATAGAAGCTGTGTGCTAAAATATCGCACTTTTACATGCAAAGATCATTACAAAACTCTGACGATAAGGACATCGATTATCGGATACAAAATGACTGAAAAGAATAGAAACGACAAGCTTGTATAGAATACAGAAAAGACAAAATAAGTAGAGATAATATGCCGATCATGGCAAGCTCGAACACTAATAGAAAGTCACAGACGGTTATAAAAGTGTGATCACGACATAAAACATCCTTTTTACTCTATCACTTGGAACATCAGCCAGCGGTCGGGACGTGCGAGTCTTGACAACCGCGGCGTCACAGAAGACCAACCGAAGAGTGAAAAGGGCACACCTACATAAAAAAGAAATTAGACAAAGTTTATCGAGCGATGTGGTAAGAACATATGGAACAGACGAACTATCTGGCGTCGACAATCATCCGTTGAGTAAAGAACTATCGGTTAGGTGAAGTTATGTGAAGCCAACTGTACCAGTGGCTCCTCAAATCACAGCTAAAAACCTACCTGAATTTATAAGATTGAAGATCTAGCAAACATTAACCAAACAAATTTGATCAAATGAAGCGCGATGAGTAGGCTAGACAACAATGTAAATTAAACGCACCAATATGTCAAAAGGGTTGGAGAGGTGCTACGGATATCGACCGTGATCGAAGTTAAGAAGATCATGTGACACGAAGCTCCCGTGCCCAAGCCGGAGGACGAACACGGCCGTGCATGCCCGATACACGAGAACAGGATGACAATTGTGGCGGCAACTGACAGAAAGGAAAACAAAGAAAGATGGAGCTTAGCCTGTCTGACTGAGGATAACGGATGGAACATCATATAGTGTATCATCGTCTGGACGCATAAGTTTGTTCAACTGACTCATTAGTCGGAAGTTTGTGAAGGCGGAGATGGAAGACATTTGCTATGTCCATAATCAACTTCAAGATAGCAACAGAAACATATACAGGTAAACAACAGGGTTGGTATCGTGAGGGATGGGATTATCCGAGAAACGGATGCAATAAACAAACAGGGATCTGAGCCTCCGTAGGTTCCCGGCATCGTGGCGATTCGCGTGGAACAATGTCATGCCAACTGACTTTAATTGAATGATTGCATACCACTAGGACGTACGAGAGCTGGTAGTGCCGAGTAACTGAGATGAGTGTCGGTTCACAAATATGTATGGGGTCAACATTCACCGGCACCCAACAAGTGAAGGTGGTACGAATGACTAACTTAATAAAGTCAAGACATTGGCAACTTACTGACCAATCATTGTTCAAACAAATTTCGTGGAACTGAACGAACAAATGCAAATTGAGATCCGTGGCATTGTACGCTCGGATACGTAAGACTGTTACGCAAACATGTACTGACCTGATTGTTAACTGATGTTTGTTTGTTATAACCATCGATTTCGTCAGGGTGACTAGTAATGTGGAAAGGCCGGCGCAGATCTTCTAATAGATTTCTCGCCACGGTAAAGTTACCGGACTCTGCAGCTTTGATTGCCTCTTCGGCCATATAGTTACGTAACACGATGCGTGGATTGGAAGATCGCATCAAATGCAGCCGCTCACACCACTCACGGCTCGGCATTAAGTTTGCATCTAAAGACAGACGTTCGGCGTACGCATCTAGCCATGTCCGCCACAAGTGCGCATCACGATCGCGTTTTTCTTCTTCTGTCATGTGCTAAAACGGAAGAGACAAAGGGGTGAGTATATATTTCTGAATTCATAGACAAGTAGTGGAGGATCTGACTGAAGTAAACTGAACATCACTCAAGATTATCCGTAGGTTTCACACATGTATAGACCTTTCAGTCACCTCCTACCGAAAAGAAGCATTTAACTAAGTCAAAATCACAACAAGGATATACACTGCAGACGAACACCTACAAAAGCCAAACTTGAGTCTGGTATTCCGTTCTGAAAGGGACTCGCTGGAAAGTCTGTGAAAATGTGAAGAATATGAACAAATATAGGTGGTGTTAAAGTCATAGCAACCATACACTTTGCTACCTAACAGCAATCAATTGTCCAACAAGCTAATGCGTTCTGTTGTTTAAACGTGACCGAGAGATCCGAACCAGGAGGTCATCGAATGTAATTAACAGAACAGTCCCAGTGTGTTCTCTCGAGACAATCGAGCAAAACAAGCAGTATAAACGGGAGAACCTAACTGAACGTTTGATTCGATCGTGTCTGATGTGAGGTCAACACGGATGCATTACGATAATATAGACCGGCGTTCAAATCCCGGCCGTTGCGAAAAAATGCACTGCTGAGGAGCCCTAACAAAAGTGAAACCCGAGTCTTACACTTTGTTCGAAAGAGGCTGACTGAAAAGTCTATCGAGATGCGAAAGCTGCGATCAAATGTGGGTGATCTTCAATTTATGTTTCAGGGTTTCCTTTGAGGAAAAATAACACAGCAAGACTGTTCCGATTTATCAACTGGATGTACATAAAGCGTCATAGCGACACTGGTTCGTTGATCGATGAGCTGGTACGTAAGGAGTGGAAAGCAGAAATTACCAGATTTCTGGGAAGAAAAATGCAAACACAGGCACTGGAATTGGATAGTCGTTATTACCACTATCATCACCATCATCATTAACAGGAACACGTAAGTGGTTAGGTAAGTTAGATGTTTAAATAAATGATTTAAAAAACCGATAGAACATGTTTAGTTTTGAGCTCAGAGCAGATAGAAGTCGCATTTTGTTAAAAAAAGACAGTAGAACTCTAAACAACAACATCAATATCTCCCTAGCCTCTTCAACGACGGAACGGGTCACGATGGTCCTAGCAAGGTAGACTAGCTGGATCTAGGCGGGCCAGCGTGCAAGTAATTTTTCTTAATGTTAGGTGTCAAATTACCATTTACACACCTCACACATTCCGCCAAGCATTTCTAGCAATTGCGTGAGATGACTGGTAGGCATATGGCCCAATATGTATACTATAGTATATATTATATGGCCCAACCATCGACGGCAATGAGTAATTAGGAAGGTTCTAAATAAGTATGACAAATTAATGACGCGGAGAAACAGGTTCCAAATAATCGTATCATATTAAAACGGAAAGATCAATTGTTTACATTTCTTATGAAAACTATACCACGGAGTAAGACAGACTGACCTGCAATTCACGTAATCGTACTGCTTTTTCCGTGGGTTTCAGTACCTTGGTTTCGTTCAGTCGATCACAGACTCTTCGGTCAAAGCCAATAATCCGAAGTAACATTCCCTGTTTGCTTTGGAGGCGTAGGAAAAAGTAGAGAGAATAACCAAAACGTTATAATGTCAGGTTTGTTGACCCAGTCACGAATAATTCAATCATGTAACGTATTACAAAAGCACTCGGCTGCAATCGCTTGACTAAATCGTTGTTCTTATGCACAGTTATTAATTAACAGCAAACGCGAACTAACTACTGTACAGTTGTCCTGCTTATTCGGATGAGGCGATTAGTTAAGTTTGGCCAAATTGATGTGAGCTTCCCATGAGCGCTAAATCCGGATTTGTGTCGACAGTACTGACGAACGGTAATGAAAGAAAAGTTTGAATCATGCTTTCTACTTAATAGTAAAAATGAGAAGCCAACCTAAACGGAGAAAGAGAACGACAGAACATCGGTCTACATAACGGTCGTTTGAATGAATTTTAAGGAGAGATTTGAAATGGACTGGTGGACTATAAAGGTCTCAATGGGAACTCGTAAGCAATCAGGATTAAAGACATTGCGCTCGAGCTACCAACAGCACATAAGTGGCTACGCCGGACGATCAAATGTGATTGCCGTTGCTGACCCGAGTCCAACCACAGAGCACACTTCGGCCGACGATTGTATACGACAAACGGAACAAATGTATCTTTTCTGGGGATGTTTATCTCGCACACAAGGTTGTGTCTGAATGTTCACAGGGGATTGTTTAAATACGCCTAGCAGGTGGTCAATGACGTGATGGTGGAAAAGTTCGTTAAACAAACATAGACCGGGATTTGAATCCCGATAACCATTCTTTCCATTACACAGTTCAAGTAGTCCTTGTGATTCATGCTTTCCATTGACGTGACTCTCGACGTCAAAAATATTACATTGTATAGCAGTCCCTGTAATGTTTAACCGTCGGAACTGTGGTCAACACCCACGAAGACAACGAACATAGCTCGCAAGGTAGTTGATGTCCATCTGTTGGACGACGTTGAAAATACGAACGGCTATCGTGAGATATTCGGTGAACAGCTCCGCTAGGGATTGCCGTTTGGAATCTTCATACATTACGGGTAGCCTTGTCCTATAATCCTTGGAAAGCAATGGCAAACATAGGACCCTCTCTTGGTTCGAACCGAGCGATCTCAAATCACTGCATCGCTCCTGGACTTTAAAATACTGTAGGACATAGAATTCATTTATTGCCAGACAGTGTGAGATAGACTAAAATGCACGAACGCCGCAACACTGCCAGTGGAGGTTGGAGAAGGTCACGCAAATGAATATGCATATATGCGATATTGTACTTTAGCATACTTTATAATTTTACGCCGATGATCAGGAATCTTTAGGGTCAATCGTTTTTGCAAACAAGAAAACTGGTACCATGAAAAGGCTACGAATAAAAGATGCGCTGACATAGTGCAGGTATCGGTCCATTTTTGGAGAACGTGGTCTAAGCGGATGCAGTTAGAACCGATCGTGCTTGTAAACTGGAATAACACTGATGAGGAAGCCTCACAAATTTGGAACGAATCGTTGCAAGGGAGGGGCTGATGACAGGATCCAACAACACGACCGACCACCATCACGTAGCTCAATGGTTTAAAGCGGTTCCACTCGAATCAGAAGCAGCTCTATTGTGTTTGTCGCCACTCGCCAAAGATTTTAGGACAAGGCACTACTTGCACATGACAAAAAGGCCAGAAGAGAGCTACTGGAGGAGTTATACAATGGCCGCTCATGACTAAGCCTGTATCATCAACGTCATCCGACGGATGGATGTTGACGGTTTCTAGGATTGGGAACTGCTAGCAAAATCGATAGATGACAATAATAGCTCAACAGTTAAACACTATATGAACTCCTGAAGAGAACGTAACAACTTGGACAGGATGTAGCTGGCCTCACAGCGGCTTTACAGGATAACCAGTCATGAAGACCACCGGGACTGCGAAAGCAAAAAAAACTGGCAACGAGCATTTTGGGCAATGACTCGGGAGATTCAAAAACAAGCGGTTTCAAGGTTGGCGAATGAGGGAGAGAGCACGATTGGAACGATGACAAAGGAAGCTGTACAAGAACTTTGAACTTAATGGCAGGGTAGAACCATGTTTTGTCGAGGTGAAGGCAGGCACTTCACTGATCGTTTTTAATTGATCAACGGGTTAAACGTGCGAGAGCCGTCATCCGCTGCTTGTCGTGAAACCTCAATATGTCATGTTCTCTGTGACAAAACGGACGACCATTGAAGCCAACAATCTATTTGTTGCAAATGCTGATAGATTTAATGGAAATGCTGGACCTAATTCAGTCTCACTACATCTACGGGTACTAAGTACGTACATCGTAGACATACGTATTCACCACTCACTATCTCCAATCGATTACTGGGAAATATGGATGACGAGGGTAACAGTAGAATTTTCAATAAGACTGAACATGAAATGCTCCCATCTTGAATATCTCGGTCGTACAGAACACGTGCGATGCCAGTTCGCAGACTGGAGTAGATGAGACAACGACTATGGAACAAGTCAGATGAGGATGTAGTTCGGGCAATTTGTCAGTTAAATAGCATCAGCGCATGTTGGTTGTGAATAGTTTTCAGAGGTGTTTACGGGCGAAGTTGTGTACAGCGCTGGATTTGTCTACCAGATGCTGGTAGGTGATAATAAAATTCGCAGATCAACGCCAAACAGGGTACACAGTGAATCTGAAATAGTACCAAGGTAGATGCATGCTTATCGGCATATCTGGTGCAACGTTCACATTTTGGGGTTTGGTAATAAGTAGTGGAGAGAGTGAATAAGAGGGATAATCAAAAATTATTTTGCGATCAATACGCACATAATCAGGGTGCACAGTACGTTAAGTGGAGGCTCTGAAATGGATTCAGAAACGTGGTTAAAAGATTGCAAAAGACAACATAACAATAATCCCGCCTCTGATTTGGGATGGCAGTCATATTCTTCAGCATCCGTTGGACTCCAGCCAGAAGGCCGCGTAGAATCAATAGAGGTCAAATTGGATACTACACTCATCATAGCTTCACACTAAGTCACTAGCTGCCCACTGCGTTGTCATCAACTACAACCAAAGGGCGTGTAACCACGAAGTGATATGATAACCGCTGAGCACGTATGCACAAGATGTATCTGGTGCAACATGACACTCATTCAATCACAAACAGAAGCAGCAAAAGTAAGTTCGAAGGGATATGAATGGATTAGTTCTGATAGATGGAAAGCTGTGCTAAACAATAAGTCATTTGTAACTTGAAAAGTGGATAGTAAAACAAGATCATTGATTTTACTTACACATCTGAGTCATTTGGTTCATAGAACTCAATTAGTTCGTCCAAAGAGCAACATTCTGCAACCAACGGGTCTGTGCATAGAGTTACATTGTGCGACTGTATTTCCGAATGGGGAACAGATTCAAGAGACTCTTCTAAGGCCAGGAATGTGTTAGTGAAGTCTGTCCCAGTTTGCTCCATCGTGTCGAAGAGGGATTTAAAGAATTTTTCATCAACACTATCGTCAGCCGGAGAAGCGAATAGTCCCAGCTATATCCATGAGGTGTGGAGAAAGAGGTTCAAATTATTCACAAAATTGATGATAATTTCCGAATTACAAAAGACGGTGAAAGAAAAAACATCAGGATGCACTAGACCTAAAGAAAATATTCAATCACAAATTCTCACCGTTGCTTGCATGACAGAACCCACCAAGGCTTGATTGCAACAGTGACTGCTAAAGGATGAGCCAAATAGAACAGATCAGATGGTATTGTCAAGAGAGACGAAATAGAACGAGAACTGATTAATTTCATGGTATGGACAGAAGCGGGGAAAGACAGTAACATGCTGTTGATTGTGACAGTAACATAATGCACTATGTTGTCTGAAAAGTAACTATCCAGCATAAAAGTATAATATACCTGTAGGTTTCTTAACAACAGTGAAACACACACTGCAAGTGAGTTAGCCTGTAAACACCTAAACCGAAATCCCAGCCATGAAGAGATAAATAGAAATTTCTCCGTAGGTGGTATGCCCGATAAGTAGTTCTTAGCGCAAGTTATTGGCGCTCGCAAATAATCAGTGGAAATGGAGTTCCAAGGTACACACAACATACTGTATAAATCACACAGTTGTAAAGCACAGTGCCTCACTAGTTGTTCATTGATGCAATAATCACTCCACTAGTCGTTGTTTCCTCCATGTGTGTAGAAGAGAGAAAAATCGACGATTAGTGGAGCATTTTCCGTGTTTCCAAAGACATCATGAACACGGCAAAAAGAAACGATGTCGGCATCACATCTGTTCTAAAAAAGGATCAACCTAAACCTGTCTATTGTCCGCTAATCAAAAATGTTTTCACGATGAAAGTGCAAATGCCACTCAAGAATGGAACAAGGGCTGTCCAGCAAGTAATCCTGTTTATTTAAGACGCTTCAACTTCCTTCAGTTACTCAATTTCCTGCTTTCCTGATAAACGGGCTTGAATTTCCGACATTGTTTTTAGGTTCCGACAATCAGTCTGGCAATCCAGCCGACACCATCCTGTTAGCCTATATCTAACCAACAGTTTTAATTTCGCTTAGCAAAGGCTGGCAAACCTATTTTACTATTCCGAATATCTTCATGAGTAAAAGGTAGTTTCACGAACAATCGGTTTGAAGTTTTTCGTCACCGAGCTAATCACACAACTTATATTGCTACAGTTGTCCAGCGAGAACAATCATAAGCAATCTATCGCATAATTACATCGAATAATTCTGAATGGAAAAAAGTTGGTTTATCTAACATTAGACCACAGGGGAGAAGTGTTGGCTGAACTTGCGACCCGAAGAACAAGTAACGCCATCATCATCTTTAGCTTTGAGCAGTATCCGTGAGTACAATGGACCGGGCTAACGTGACAACGATCCACGAAGTAACAGAGTAATAAATAATTATAAATATATGGCAAAGAAAAAATAAGGCAACATACGAACAAATGAGAACAACTAAGTCTCGCAAAGCAGAAGAATTAACAGGCTTTCGGATACAAGCTCACCAATGACTGTGGAAGAATGTCAAATCAGAGAGTGTTCCCAAACAGGAGCATGGATGGTCGCGAATTTCCCAACCAGGTAGACAGTATCTACCAATCGTGTTAGGCGGAACAGTCAAAGCTCCAATAGCCCGTGGCCAAATCAGCGCCCGACCGCTTCGCGACCTTTTTTCAACATCGGCATATGAAGTACGTGACCAGACTGGCGAACACTGTACACTTTCACTATACTGGTTAACAGTCGCGAACTTGCATATTTCCCAAATAAGCTCCGATGAATAGTCACGTTGTTCATAAAACCAGTCCAAGTGATACAGGTTAAGCGGTCCAGACAATGGTGATCAAATATCGAGAGTCTACATGCATCTTCCGTACGAATGAGCTAAATCTCTTATCCATGGTGCAAAACTGAACACACACACGCATTATAAATTTCACCTTTAGTCGACAAGTGGACGTCTTTGTGACGCCACAAGTGACGGAGGTTGGCGAATGTACCATGGGTCTTCGCTATCCCCGCGGACACCTCGTCAGCAGTACTAAACGTTGACGAAACGACATTCCAGCATAATAGGAATAGGCATAATCGTAGAAACAATCAGAAGACACACATAGGGATCTATGCACAACATAAAATAATACCCGTGTCGATAAAAGTAATGATAATAATACTAATAACGACATATGGGTGTACGCTGTAGAGGGCGTCGGGAAGGTTAGAGAGGTAGTATCACGTTGATGCAGTATGGAGCTGTCGGGTTGTGACGTAGCTCGTGTCCGTTGTCGGAGTGCGTTGCTGAAGCGCCCACCTTCTGAGGTGAGGCGCTGGAAGTTGCGTTGTGGGACGCGTCCGCGAGCTCAGCTACTCACGTGTGTGGCCTAGTCGGTTAACGTGCATAAAGATCACACGGGGCATGCGCGCGTGCGTGTGTGACCTGACAGCTGATGAGCCGACGTCTGTCCCACAGATGTACCGTTCAGGTACATTTCGTCCACAGTTGATGCGCAGCGCGTGCGTTAGAGATCTGCGTACTGGACTGGAGGTGTTTGATTTTGAAAACGAATGGGAGTCACGTGACATCAGCCGAGAGATGCTGGTCCAACGAATAACTCGCTTTTATCATTGATCACCTTAACAATCGATATCAAGAGGCAATGAACAGCGAATTTCGTTGTCCACGCTGACAATTTACGTTAAATATGGTTTGAAATTAATTTCCCAAGATTTCGCAGGATAAGGTTTTAAGATTTGTGCTTTCCTGGGTCAGGAATTAATGTTGGTTGAAACAGTGAACTTGTGCACTTATCCGGTGCATAATGTGGCACACAAATCCTTCATATAATAGGTCAGTACGGAGAACAGTATGGAAAAAGGGAAAAACGATTACAGCTGACGTTTGGCTTGGTTCTTCAGGAGGTGACTCTCGGTAAATAGCAGCGAAACGGAGTGGATGGGTGGTGGATATCCAATAGTTGGTCTTTTGTTTTGCTTGTTCACCGTAAGCAATCGGCTATTTCATTGATACTCAATCAACTACTGCAAGTGTACATCATTGTCTTGCCTTGCAATTGTGCTTAAATAAGGTTGGTTGCGGCTTGTCTTTTGTCAGTCTTACTGTTCAGTCGATACTGTAGAACGAAGATCCGTACGACACTCACATAAAGCGGTTTGTCATCTGGTTCACATTTAGGTCACTTAAGCCAAGGTTAAGTTGCATTTGTTTGTGACCTTCCTCGAATACTGTTTCCTCACGCTTCAAAATTGCTCTTGGTGGATTACTCGGGGAGTTTCGATCCCGCCCTCAGTTATCACGAAAGCCGTCGGGCGGTTACCCGGATGACTACCGTTAGTAGTCGGTAGCCTGATGTGACTTTGAATGCATTCACTGCGCTCAGCAGTGCTCAGGATCACACACCACCGTTCCGTTCACCGCGCCCTCGAGCTAGGCAAGCCTGTTACTGCCAGGTGAGTCAGACTGTAGGGTCACTGGCTCTGGATGAGGTCGCCCAAGGAAACCCTGTATCCTGTTGTCTCGCAGGTCAGACCTTTGAATCGGGCTGCGGGTGAGGTCTCTTGAATCAACCCCTTTTTGTGTCTCCGAACAGCGTGCTTACGATCCTAGCATTGCCCATCACTTGAATTTGCACCTAAGCTGTGCTATGGATCAGCGGTTCTTTCTCAGCGTCTCTAGTGACGTTGAAGCCGAACCTTGCGGTCAGGCTAGAGTGGTGATTCCACTGTGCTCTCAGGCGCAGCACAACCTAACCGACTGGATCCCTGTGGATAGTCATCTGTTTGTCGTCAGCTGTCAGTCAACCAAAGTCTATTGGAACAGACCAGAAGGACGTCGTTTATTTGTGACATCTGCATATGTCCTAACAAAATAGTTTAAGTGTTGTCGGGAACGCCTTCCAGGATGCCTCGTTTGATCATTTTAGACAAGATGCTGCCGCCTGTTTCTCTTTTTAAGACAAACAGTACACTCGACTGACTTGCTCCTCGCAACCAACGTTACAGAGAAAATTGTATTGTATGGAGCACCGAGAAACATCATTGTTTGATGGACACAAACGCCTATTCTCTCACGGCCTGACCTTTCCTGCTACATTGGCGTGGTGGTCAGGCTTGTGTGCTGTTTTGATCCGGAGGGCTGTGCTGACTGCGACCTCGGTCGTTGCGATTTCGATCATATTAGAATGACCAAAGGGGAACAGTCAGACAAAAGGCAGATACGTACGTTGTGCATGGTGCCGGTATGTTGTGCTTCGGTTTGGTTCTTTGCCACATCTGATTCTGTGTATGTGTGATCGATTTGTCTGTGCAGTATTATCTCTGCGTGTACGTGCCGACTGTCTTGGGCTGTGACTGTCGAGCCTGTTCTAGGCGGTTGATGCTGATGCGTATGTGAGCGTATGTTATTTGCTGCCTTGCGATACAGGCTTTTGAGCCAAAGGATTCGGCTGAGAGTCCCAAACGTTCTCCTGATTTGGTCTGGGTGTCCTGGCAGTATTTGAAGCCCATGTGAAATATGATGTCACAAAATACCATACTGCATCGGCCTTCGCGAAGGATAAACCGGGTCGCTCTATCTGCTGCACATGGCACAGTAGATAAGTGAAAATATGCTACTGCCAGTCACTCACCTTCACACTGTTCTCCCAACATGAATCCTCGAGCAGAAAACCTTCACTGAAACCTCAGCCTCCCGAAGACTAACGTAAAGCAGGCCCGGGGACGCAAGACGCTCTGTGTTGAAGCATGAGATGTGCGCACGTTGGATCGATGCGGCCACAAAGAACGGCCAGAACGGCGTACCGCAACGATCGTGATGGAACTGCGTCGCTATGGAATCGACGTAGCAGTCTTGAGTGAGACAAGGCTTGCGGACTAAGGTAAGTTGCTGGGAGCAGGTGTCGGGTACACCTCATACTGGATAGGTTACCCGACACACGGTGATCGGGAGCATGGTGTCTCCTTCGCAGTCGCTGATCACATCAAAGCCTTGATGATAGGCAAACCGTAGGATATCAGCCCACCGATGCTGTTTATGCGCCTGTGACTCGACCGAGGTAAGTGTGCAACATATATCAGTGTTTATGGTCCAACTACGTGTCACACTGATAATACAAAGGACCAGTTCTATGATCAGCTGTCAGCCACAATCCGGTCGGCACCGGTGAGTGGCCAACCCTAAACGTTCTCCTTATTTGGTCTGGAAGTCCTGGCAGAATCCCAAGCCCACATAAACAATGATGATGCAACATGAACCAAATAACATACTGCACCGGACGTCGCGCAATATCAACCGGGTCGCTCTATCTGGTGTTTTCAGCAAAGTGGATAAGTGAAAATATACCACTGCTAAATCCTCCTCCAATGACCTCCCCAACATGAATCCCAGAGAAGAAATCACTCAGGTAAATCTCAGTAACACGAAGTCCAACCTGAGAGACGCCTAAGGTCGGAAGATGCTGTCCGTCTGGAGAATGGAATGTGCGCACGCTGTTGGATCGATGCAGCAGCACAAGACAGCCGCACTGATCGCCACGGAAGTGACCTGCTACGACACGGGTGTCATAGTCTTGAGTGAAACAATGATTGCAGACCAAAAGAGATAAGCTCCGGGAATCAGATGCTGAGTGCACCTTCTACTGGACAAGGTAACCGGCAGACGAAGCTCGAGAGAATGAAGTGTGTTTCTCAGTCGCTGACCACATCGATTCTTTGATGACAGGCAACGGCCCTCGAATCATGTCCACACGCCTGTGACTCGGTCGAGGTAAGTTTACCGCATTTCTTATTGTCTATAGTCGAACCATGTGTCACACTGATGACACAAAGAACCAGTTCTAGGACCAACTGTCCGTTACAATCCGCTTGAGACAAGCGAGTGGCCGACTGTTTGATCTGGGTGTCTTTAATGCGCGGGTTGAGCGAGACTAAGCAAAATAACTGGGAGTCCTCGGATCCCATGGCATTAGTTCAGTCAACGAGTACGACGAGTGTTTACCCCGCATGTGTTACTCACGAACTGGCTGTCACGAACACCTGATTCCAGTTGGATGTGAGCAACACTATGACGTGGACCCATCCACGAAGCGGTCATCACCATTTGCTACATTTCGTGATCGTGCGCCAGTGTGCCATTCGCAAAGTGCATATCACGCAAATGATGCGCGGGGCTGAATGTAGTGCGGACCTTAGGCTAGTCAGGACCAATTTGTTTATTCATGTTCGCAAATCTGTTTATTGTAGGTCATCCGGACGGCGACAAAAAACAGATGTTGAACAACTGGGGAACTTCAAGACGAGCACCACTTTTCAACGTGCAGTCGCCGTCGCCTTGACGGTATGTGGCAAAAACTCAAGGAACAGACCAGAGCAGCAATCATCGAGATGATGGGTATTCAGTGCCAGAAACGTCCAGACTGGTTCCACGATAACAATGCAGCTATCTCCAACTACATATGTAAGAGGAATGCGGCGTTCGCTATCTCCGCAATGGATCCAAACAGCGAAAACAAAAGTCGCAGTTCGGAGTATTGGCCGTCAACTCGCCGAACGGCTCCGCAGAGTCAAAGACGATTGGTGGAAAAAGTAAGGTGAGCTGATGCAGAACTACGCCGACCGCCGACAACAATAGAAGTTCTCGGATCCGTTTAAAGCGACTTTTGGGTAATCCTTCCAGTCTACCAAAGCAGTGATGGATGAAGACTGGTTTTTTCCCGCACCCAGCCCGAGGATATCACGAAAGTCGAGCGCAAGCACTTTGGTAGCCCATTAAACAGGAGGGTTACCACTGACTTGATGACCGTGAATAGCCTGCCGTAACAGAATATCCAAGCGTCACTTTCTCTTGCCCCCAGATTTAACAGAGGTGGAAAGGGGTAATAAACAGCTGAAAAACAAGGAGGCTGCAGATGAAGATGGGTTGTCAGAAGAATTTCTGAAGGACAGCGGCGCAGTCCTGGAAGGTGCTTTGTGCCAGTTGGTTTACTTCATCTGAGAGCAGAAAACAGTCACTTAGGATTTCAAGGATGCCCTCACAGTGCCTTTGTTTAAAAGTAAAGGGAGCAAGTAAGGCACCGGCAGTTACCTGGTCATCAGTCTGCTGAGCTGCACTGGAAAGGTGTTAGCAAGAGTCTTAATGAACTGACTCCGTGCGGAAGTTTTAAAAGTCTATGTTTCCGAGGGGCAATATGGATTTGAGACGCATCACAGAAGGATAGATGTGACGTTCGCTGTTTCACAGATCTAAGAGAAGTGCCGTGATAAAAACCAGCTGCCGTAAGCCCTACTTGTGAACTTCACCAAGGCATTTGACTCCGTGAATCACGAGGCATTCGAACGGTGCTCAATAAGCTTAGATGTCCAGGTAAGTCCATTAATTTAATTAGAATGTAATAAATGGGTACGAAGGCAAAGGTGCAATCGTGCGAATCAACCTCTGATGATTTTGACACTGTCACTGATGAGAAGCAAGGTGGTTTCTTAATCCAAAGCCTATTTAGTTTGTAGTTGACTACAATGACAACAACGGTTGCTCTTCAGAATTCTGAAGACAGTGTGGAAGCTCAATACCACAGGAGTGGTCGCTTATTAATTAGTCGACGCTTCGGTACTCCAAATCGGTTACGTGCTTCGACAGTGTACTGTTGTGTGCAGATAATAGCGCATTATGTGCACACGGCAAAAAGGGCCTTCAACGACTGGCCACGGCTTTCGCGACTGCCGCATTCAAAGTTGGACTGGATACCCACGTAGGTAGGACATTTTATTTATTTTAGCCTTCTCTGGGCGGAGGTGTTGTGCCTACACCTGAAATTTGCACTAATGGAGACAATGTGGATAGCTGCACATACTTCTGCTATTTGGGTAGAAATCTGTCTACAGATATATCCGTCAATCGCGAGTTGCGAGCTCGTGGCGAAGGCTAGCGCTGTGTTCTGAAGTCTTTAAAGACCGCAGCCTGAGGATAAAATCGAACTGCTTGTCAAATTCTCAATAGTGTTCTCCACGCTGTTGTACGATAGACAGACCTAGACACTGTGTCAACAATGTGAGATATCTGAGCTGCTTTCATCTACAAGACGCATCTTGGGTACTCCGTGGTCGGACAGGGTCCCAAACACTGAGGTACTTCGTCGCGCAGACAACAATGCTGATGTTCAGTCAGCTTTTTTGTCTAGGACACGTCCGTAGGATAGTTAACTGACAGATTCCGAAGAAGCTGCTGTAGGGCCAACTGAAAGCAGGCAAACGAAATTCTAACGGCTAGAAGTCGCGTTACCAAAATATTATTTGTCTTTCGCGTTGCGATAACCACCTCAGGTTTTAAAAAGACTCAGACTTGAACCAGACGGGTCTGGAGTAATATAATCCGAACGGACGTCCGGAAGTTTAATCAGCAACGACTGCGCAGCTGTGGATGGAAGCGTGCGGTACTATCGGTGCCATAGGTCGCGGTGACATGACTATATGACGGTGTGATGTGTACAGTCATGAATGCGGTGGTCGTCTGGGATTAGTAGGTCATCAACTTACTCACAGTAAACTGTCAGCGAAGAGACGAATACATCAAGCTCAAATAAGTCAATGATACCCATTTCTTTTGTTCGACCAACTCACCCGCTCTCCTTTTCAGAAACCTGGGTCTCTGCGGCTTCCTTCTTTTCCTCTTTTTCAGCTGTTTGGTGAATTGTATGATGAGTGGTTTGTCTGTGTTTTAGTCCAAATTCAATTTCCCCCCCTTCGATCCTCTTTACAATGCACTAACAAGTACTTCCATAGTGAACTGCTTCCTGCATTATGTTTTCAGTATTTTTCTTCCTTTGGAATCTCCCTTGCTCTGTTTATTTTCCTGGAGATAAGGGTTTTACTTTCGTGCTAGCCAACCAATTGGCTAACTAGCATTAGCCGGCTGGATACAAAGGCCTCACTCACACGCCTTCTGGTCTTATTTCTTCGGGTTTACACCGGATGCGTGGTGTGCGAGTGGAACCACAAGTGATGCAGCGCAAGCCATTTGTGGGGAGTGATATGCGCATGCATCTTTTTGCTTCGGTCATTATGGCAGGTTAATCCAAATCAGGTGCCGCCAACCGTGCATACAATCTCAATTCACGTACGATTTGGGATGTAGTTTGTTTAGTTACAATTACGAACAAATCGCCTAAACCAGTATCCTGCTGTGTTTCAGGATTATGCTTTCTATTTGTCGAGTGACACTCAATAAGGATGAAACGCCACTTCGCGTATTGCAAAACGTATGCCGAGTACGGGTCACACACGAACCCGTTGTACCAGTCGTCGATCTGCTCGACTAGACGCCGTATCCCGATTACCGGAAACAACTGAACAAAAAAGCACGATGTGTATGAATGCGCTTTCAAAAGAATGATGTTTTCGTCGTAAGATTATCTGAATTATAGCGTATATCATTGCTGGTCAGTCAGATGGCAATTATCCTAAAATGTACCGTCATTCTGAATAAAGAATATTGATAATAAATGTAACCGCAACAAGTCCATGTAGCCCAAACCGATGACTCTGTGATCCAGAAAGACCAACTCACTCGTACTTATCTGATTACCATCATCTTACAGTGTGGGAATGCTCATGCCACTGTTCAGTCACTCACATTAGTTCTCAATACGCGCAATCTTCCCTCTAACGTAATGTGGCAAAATCGTGACTCACCAGTCCTTCTTCCACATTGCAATCAACAGCCAAACTTTTGTCACTGACAGGCTGAGTTCTATGAAATACACTAAGTTGAGCAAAATGTTGACTGGATGAGTGGGCGATATTCAGCAAAAGTCGCGCAATCGATCGGTATTGAGAAGGAGTGAATTTCAGTTAGTGCGCAAGTACGATGCAGCAAGTTGCTGATGAGAGCCATAGGTCCTTTATGTAAGGTCCAAGCCAGCCATCTGATATTAATTACATCTGACTAGTTTTTATGTAACAGTATATATATATATATATATATATATATATATATATATACGATGGAATACATATTTAGAGAGCTTATCAGTCAAAAATCGAGGGATAGGTACGGACAAGGTCGTGCTTGCTGATTTTAATTGAGTGTGTGTACGCGACGAATGTCCACCACATATCCTGCTTATATTCGCGTTGTGTTGAAATCCAAACATACTAACTCAATGGTAACGTATTTTCTAACGACTCCACTGAGTCTGACAACACATAAGGTCATTCACAAACGAGCTACAATCTTCTAGCAAACGATGTGAACTTCAAGCCTGCTACACGTAACCGTTCCGGAACAATTCTACAGAATAAAGGAAGTTATCACTTTTTTTAAAGCAAGCCTATTACCTGAACAGACACAAAGCAAATAAGTTCATGCCAGATGTTTTACTACAATCGTTCATCGTCAACAGCAATGTGTAAAAAAAAACAGCCACACAAACAAATATTCAAAACATGCTTGCATACATATAAATTAGCCTTATTCACCGCGGTTTCGTTTACAACTGCAACAGGACTTTTACGATGCCAAAACCGGATAAAAACAATTCACATAGTTAACCAAACACCATAATGCTGTTTTAGCAACAGTCCAAGCGAATTACGGTCATACGATACGTTACTCATAAGTAGCTCGTGGAAAAACGAAATAATAAAACTATCGCTGTACCTCGGAGGAAACCGCGCGACGTATCAAGTGAGGGTACGCAAATCTACTAACATACACTACAACACATTGTTGACGAGAATTCATACACTGAAAAGCATTGTTAAAAAGCGAATGACTGTTTCTGGTTACCATCGCGACAATTACTCGGTGCGCCTCTCTCGGTTCCATAAAATACGTTGACCGAAGTTTTGAGGCAAATTAAGTAACATCCAAATCTGGTGGTTTACTCTAATTCATAGCTGAATAGACGGAATATAAATATACAGTACAAATTTCACGCTCACCACAAAGTCTACGCCATCTGTGCACTGGTAATCACCCACCTTTTTCCTCATTCGATTCACATAGCACCGCTTGAATGTCGACATGAAACTGACATCTAAGACATCATGGAACTGTTTCATCAACTTCGACTGTTTATCTTGATAGAGTGATGTATCCTGCAGTTCAGCCGAAGACAACGTGGCATCCAGTGTGGCGCGAACCAAACACTCGGCTAAACGGGCGCAGTTCCAAGCACAAATTGATGGTTGTTGCGCGTAGCTATAGCGGCCATCAGTATCAGATGCGTTGCAAACGCTATCCCACGTAAAACGATCCATGAACCCAAACGGGCCGTAATCAATTGTCAGACCGATGATGCTCATATTGTCTGTATTCAAGACCCTGGTCAACAAACAAAAATTTTATCGAACATATTGTTATAACCCGTCCAACCGTGCGGAATCAGAACACGAGACTCGAGAGCGTACA
>LUCH01004083.1:35941-62340 GCA_013368495.1 Paragonimus heterotremus | reverse complement strand
TCAAACGAGTTCTTTTATTCAGTCACTACATTTGCACAGACTTAGATGGTTGGGCCATGTACAAAGGATGCCAGCAAGTCGTTTGGCACACCGAACACCGTTTGCCGACGCTGCGACCGGCTGGCGTAAGGTGCGAGGTGGACAGATGATGATCTGGCGTAGACAAATGGAATCGTTCACGAAAGGGTTGGGCACTATAGATCGGCTGGAGCCCTCGCGACTCACAGAGTCGATGGCTGGAGACGTTAGGTGAGGTGGCGACTAATCGAACTCAGTGGCGTGAATGTTGTCGTTGTTTGTCCGAGTTGTCTGTGAAGTGAGCGCACTTAATGACGCGGGGCAGTGAAAGCCGTAAGGAAACTCTCTTTTTGATGACGCCTCACTTTCACTTACAGCTCGGTTTTTTATTTTGAGGGTGTAGGCGCCTTGATGTTTTATGTCTGAATGTAGACGTAGCTATTTTTCGTGATTAGGTCCCCTCCATACTCCCTTTTTTCTTCTCTCTTTCTAAGCAGGGTTTGATTTTTATTCTTCATGGTTGTGTGGCAGTCTAGCATCAGTGTGAACCACTGATGTATTGCTGTCTATGATGAGGATGATGATGGGTTTGATAAATTTAAAACTGGTCGGCATGTGTAATGGAGGCGGAAGATATCAGTCCTATTCAACACACGTCTTTCGTAATTTCAATATCTTGTGACCGTAAAATAAGCTGGATCTGCGAAGTAGATCAATGTCAGACATCTACCGAATAGCATGTAGCAATCCAGAACGAACACAAAGGATATTTTACATGACAGACATGTCTCCGCACCCATTGTTGATAAAGCAGCTCCAGTTTCTTCATTGATACGTGCAGCACAGCGCATATGTACGTTTCCAATATTCGTTCCCAGTTTCTGTTCTTTTCTGGACGTTGGGTGCTATCATTACTTCCAGCGTAAAAGTAGTTTTTTCCTATTCCTGTCCTACAACAGTACTTATCTTTCTGAGGGCTGTTGAACGCTTGTCGCCTTCTAACAAATTCTCTATGACCGTCACAATTTTGGCCTCAGGTTCGGTGATTCTGCCTTGGTTGCACCTTCAGGCATATCGTATCATATTGCTAATACACTTTCGTGCACTCGTTAGTTTAGCTGTCTTGTTAGATCGGGTAGACCGGACCCCGTCTGGAGAATACCACACACAGACTTATCCGTGTAAACAGTAGCCTTCTTGAGTCAAGGCTGCTAGCAGCTGTGTTTCGACCAAACTACTTAATCCATTTTTCTGGGTTGAACATGCTGACCTAATCAAGTTGTTCAGCTGGCGATTACTGTCTTGTGTGCGCCTGTAAAACCCTTTTTTTCTCGGCGAATAATCCTCTTATGGAATTACCACATTGTGACCATAATCTAGTGCCTTGACACGTAGGAATCAAGATGTTATGCTGTACATCAACCGAAATCGAGTGTTCCTAGTGCTCATCTGAACAGGCGGTCAGTGTCTCAATAACGTCAGAGGTAGAACAGATTCTCAGTGACCTCCATTAGTTGGTAGCCACTTTTTGCTTTCTTGATCGTTTTGTTCAGTGAGTCCACTCGTTTGCAAGTGGTATGGCGTCTTCTGTACCTACTTGATTTCTAGTTGTTACATAGACGTTTGAACTTTCTTACCTTTAAGGCGCGACTTCTGACCGATCTGGATGACCTTTGATTTACCGTGGTTTTCCTTGATGTGCATCCTCACCATATTTCTTTCTGTAAACCTCTTTTGGCTTGGAACGTCATCCGCTTCAATCCAATAAGTAAAATGTGATGTTATGATCAGGACATACAAGTTACCTTAATTTCGGGAACAAGTTTTGGTCGTAGGTGCTTTTGGACATTCCCGTTGTAACCTCTCAGTAAATAACAGTCAGCTGATAAACACGTCCACGTTCACTGCCAAGTGAATACAGTCCGTTGTTCAGTGTTAACTTTCCAAACGAACCCACAGCTGTTTCGACCTAGTTGGGTCTCACCAGTGCCACGCACGCGGAAAGCCGCGTCCACGAACCGTGGATAAGTAGCAGATTGTAGTCCAAACACTTATCTACTAGAGCATTATCTGCAAAAACCCTTTCTCAAATCCTTCTGGTGTTGTGGTCGAGGCTTGCTCGTTTGTATGTCAACCACAAATCGGTTGATCGATTTCATCTTGTGCACTAAAGGAAGCGCATCAGCTAAGGAAACGAAAACAGAGTTATTAATTCGTGCCGCGGAAAATTTGATGAATTACATAATACCTAACTGTTAAACTTTTGGACTGTTCCGTTGGATTAGTACCGGAAACAAGAACCACATACCCATAAGTATATGCCCAATACTGGCTGAACTGGAAAGCCACGTTAGATGTCCAGAAGTCTCAAACGGTTACCAAGTTATTCACTCGACATGTGTAATCCATCAATTGATTTTGGGGATAAGCTTTCACGGTGGGAACAGCCGGAAAGATAGTTGGTAGCCTTTGATCTTTTCTAACTCTTAGTTAAAGTGGTAGTTTTGATCATTTATACTTCTCATTGACACTAATGGATAATAAACACGATACCTGTACGGCGTTACTGTACTTGATCATTATAACCTTATTGCCTGGTTTACTGGGTGGTTCACCCGTATTTGGAGTTTGAAACATGAAAAGGGGAGAAAGCATGGGCCATAAAAACAAACACTGAAGATATTTTAGGACGGGTCTCATAAGTAACTACATGCGCATACAATACCGCGGCTGTGCTTGAATGTGAACAATGAATATTTCATATTGCGGTTAAACCTTTACAATCTTCCGTCAATGAACGTTAACTTGATAACACGAGATTACCACAAATTAATTTCCTGTTATTTCGAAATAGTTTCAGATCCTTCGTCGGTCAGCAATTTCTAATTGAAATATGTTTGAAAGATACGCAGACAACACAACGATCGGGATGTTATGGCCGGATGATCCGGACTTTTTCGCTACCGTTCATCCGCACTGGCATAACTTCCCCGTACCAGATCCGATGTACAACTATCTGATCGGTATGTTGATCACCATCATTTGCTGTACAGCCATGGCTGGAAATCTGTTGGTGATCGGTCTCTTTTCGTTGTGAGTTATTATCTATCTGACATAAATGTTTGTCGACTTTCGGGTACGGCATTTTTCCACGCAACTATCGAAACAATCGGTTGTTAATGTATAAGATGCATTCGTGAATCTTGTGCCATCTACAAACAGACGTAAATTTTATTATCCTGCAGAGTACAAAGACATGATATACAGAAATTATTTTAACTCCTTTCTACAGTTTATCTTTAGACTGTCATGAAGGTTTTGCAAACAAGACTAGTTTATCCCAGCATCCAGCCGACTGAACAAAGCTGGTTTTCGAAAAAATGGGGGCTGGTATTCCGCTCACAAATCAGGCATGGATATAAACATCTGCCTGACCCTGAAATAATGGTCTGTGGGGGTGATATGAAGATGAAATCAGGTGTACTCGTAGGTGCCTGTTAGTTATTTCATGTGTAGGTATGATCTGGTCGCGAAACAGAAAACTCAACTGAATCCATATTTCTACTGCACCAATAAGTGAACGCAAAGAAGAATACGCTGAGTATGATTGAAGTCTTTTGCAATCAGGGTTTAGTTCACCTAAACCAGTAAGAATCGAACGGAGCTCACGAGATCAAAGATGAGCTTGGACGCCTGGGTAGATCATGTCAAAACTGGTTATTTGCTCCACAAAAGAAGTAGCAACAACTCGTTTGAGCAAGGCAACATAAGGGTGGGTGGGGTATAAAGACTTAATTAGAAGTATAGAATACGAGTAAAGGGGATGAATTTTTGGGTTCATGAACTAACACTGTAAACTCAAGGTTGCATCTTTCCTAGTAACAGTCAGAGACTTTTTGTAAAAGGAATTCATATTGAAATTTCAGTGCTGCTGAGTTCATCAGTTTCGTTAGTACATCGGTTTCTTGTTGGTTAACGCCCTCTACATAAAGTCCATCAGTATGGTAACGGAAGGTTGTTTGTATGTAACTTGTAAACTAATGGTTGTGGACTCTTACTTGTTGTGTACTAGTCAAGTGACTCGGCGGGTTATTTTATCTGGCTGACATAAGGCAAGTCAGCTTTACACGGTCGAACAGAAAACGAAGCAGGTAGTGTACAGAACATACGGGATGCAGAAAAGTGTTCGTATGTAAGCCAAATTGCTCTCCCTCAAAGCATATTGGGATTTTGCGTGTGTGGGTTGGTCGAATATCCAACCACAAGCATCCAAAACCACACATTTATTCATGTCTGAATAGACTTTGTGATAAGGCTGATAATTCTTAATAAAATTACACCCCGTTTTAACAAAACGTCAACGACAGTCTGTTTGAACTCCAGATGACAAGTCTTCAATGTCTGATGATGGTAACTTGTAAAGAGAGTGCGTCAATGGTTGCATCATTTATTGAAGTTTTCTGTATCCAGGATGCAAGTTTAAACAAGCATGGAAAATTATAAACAGATTAGAATGATAACAAGGTCAACTAAAGCCACTTCCTTGTTATACTTGCATGGATCTGTTAGTGTAAATAAACTTCTGAGCACTTCACGTATGAAACGTCTTCACAGATCAGCGGAGAAGGTCGTGAAAGAATATAATTGATCACTAACTGTGATGACTCAGTTGTGTGCAAAATACAACCACCACCCGGTATTCAACATGTTGACTTCACAATTAGGTGGGTCAGAGCTTAGCTTCATTTACTGTAAAAAGAAAAACGGAGGCCTAACGGTTTTTTCAAAAAGAAATCGATCGAAAATGTTCGTTTGAATACAATGTCTTTGACCAAACTTAGGCACTAATCAGGTTGTGGTGACTAATTAATGGAGTGATCAGTTAAACGTTCATCCTGAGTCCGTTATTTATTTCCTAAGTCAGCACAGCAAGTAGTTGCCGTTAAATTTTCTGACTGGTAGAATTTAGCACACCACACTCGTTGGTCTGCAAGCTTTGAACGCATTATAAATGTGACCCAGTTGATGTGAGCGATGGTTATGAAACCTGATGTTTTGAAATATCTCTCACAAACTAGTCAGATCAGGTTTGACAGACTGTATTATTATGCACACGTATTGATTAGTTCGTCATATATCTACCATCTCTTCGGTAGGTAGCAAAATCCGACGTGCATGAAACAAGACTTGGTGCGAAATAAATACACTTTTAGTTCATCAAGATAGCAAGAAGAAATAAATTGCGAGATGCAAACATTTCGTTTATTCTCATCGGTCGATTATATGAAACATTCGGTTAGGTAGGTTAAGCGCATGCCGACAAAACGAAATGAACGCACATCATACGGATGCAATCAGGGTTCACTGCCACGGCAACCAAATCGATTGCTTCAGCACCTTTTGTCAACAGAGGGCCGGTGGGTGATGTTTGATTAACAAAGCTTGGATGACTGTATAATAAGTTCATAAACGTAGTGGCGGGATCTGGTGCGATTGGGTGTTTCGCGATCGAATACATCGGATTTCTGTTCGGGTGTTGGTATGCCGATCCGCGTTGAGTCACTGTTTGCAGTTACTATTTGGGGATATTCTTCGCCTTCTTCTCTTGCCAGCTTCGGTCTGTTCTGTCGATGTATAGGTCACCGTAACTGCAGGTGATCTGGTAGATGACATGAGAGGTGGAGGTCTCTGAGAAACCTGCGGGTGGGAAGTGACAAACGCAAGTCCGTTGCGGAATAATTGCGATCAGTGACAGGTTTCAACTTTCGACTTATACAGGAAGGTTGATAAAAATCCACTTCTTTGGCCTTGATTGCCGTTGGGATGAATTTCGAAAAATTTGACCAGACATTCATTCCTAAAGAGAACACTCTGAAAGAGCTCCTGTCCGGGCTATAGGCGGTCGGCCGTGCACAAACCATTTGCACTAAACCAGGTCTTTATGCCACTATTAATAAAAATAACGTTACTTATCTTGTGATTAAACAGGTGGATTTAGTTTACGTTTCCTGTCAAACTGCCAATGAATTCGAGTAGACTGATAGTTCCAGTTACATAACCACAAGGGTGTCAAACTGAATAAATTGAACAGCTATATTATGATAGGTTGAACACAATTCACATTTATGCACGGTTATCAGATCCAAACAGAAGGTTCCACTCAACGTGTACGTTACAGACAAACGTTCTAGTCATGTCAAGATCAGCCATTTGTATGGAATTATTGCGAGCCTTTGTGGCCAGAGGTTTAGATGCGATGAAGTGACTGGTGTGGTGTTCAATACGGCTGGTTTACAAATTGATAAGCCAAAATGTCAATCCCGGCTCTAACAAATATGTATATTACTGATTAATTCAAACAAGAATGAAACTCGAATCCAGTATTTTTCTTCACAGGAGCTGGGTGAAAAGACTTTGAGAATAAAAAGTTAGGAATAATTGTCAAAAGTGCTCAACTGAAAATAATCATAACTGCCAATTACTCATCGGTTGTCATTTGATATGTTCGTTTTCCCTTACAGTGCCAAACAGCTAAGGACCCCGGCAAACGTTTTGATCATCAACCTGGCAATTTCCGATTTCTCGTTTTCGTTGATCGTCGGATTCCCGTTGAAAACGATTTCCGCGTTTAATCAACGTTGGGCTTGGGGTGTTTTAGGTGAGTATGAGCTTTGATAGCGACCACCCACATATTAGATTTTGACCCTTCTATTATCTCAAAATTGAACACCACCCACACTGGACCGCAGCCTTCGCATTCAGGTAAGCCTCTCGACTAGTCTACTTCGAAAGAAAGCACTAGACTCGAGTTTCACTCTTATTGGAGCTCATCACTAGTGCATATCCTTGTCC
Source organism: Paragonimus heterotremus (assembly GCA_013368495.1). Taxonomy (NCBI): domain Eukaryota; kingdom Metazoa; phylum Platyhelminthes; class Trematoda; order Plagiorchiida; family Troglotrematidae; genus Paragonimus; species Paragonimus heterotremus. The sequence continues at coordinate 55,470 of LUCH01004083.1, read as the reverse complement.
GGATCAGAGTTTGCACTCTGACTCTCGTGCTTGTGAGACTAGCATGTTAACCATAATACCTGCAACCCCACAACATGCTTGACCGAATAATCAAATCCAAACGCTCAACTACAACCTTGTATGAATAGTGTTCAGTTTGCCCGATCACAGGTAAACTTTCAGTATTGCGGCATTGAGAAAGTGTCGGGAAGTCCCCAGTTCCCCGAAAATACTGTGTGACCAAAAGTAACAAAGTTCACCTGTGATTGACCTTCATCTTTGCCATGGTAGTGCACCGCTCCGGTCTTCACGATCGACCTAAGCCCTCGTGATAACTGTTGTTGTCATCGCGACTACACCCTTAGACTATACTGTCTAGACTTTTGTCTGGTCCATTCCCTTTTCCCTTGTTTGTTGCTAGTCGCAAACTCTAGAAATACGAACGGGTTTTTGATCATGCTGTCTTCGGATTGAGTGACATAAAGAACGCAAGTCTTTTTCCTGTGTTCATGTGGTGGCCTCAGGTAGTTGGTCTGCATAAGAAGAGTGTAACTGACTGCGTATACTCCTAAATTCGTTGTTTATAACCGTTATCCGTCTTACTGTTATCCGTGTTATTCCGTTCCGTTTACGCGTTAGTAGTTCGTAGATCTAGTTACAACAGAAAGGCATTGTATTACTAGTACGTAGTAAGGACCCACCAGCTGAATTTGAAGGCTACGCCAGAAGTTCGGAAACATTACATAATTCACTATCCACTTATTAACTTTATCGGAATAATATAATTTTAGTTTAATGGTCACCACTATTATGTTGATTAATACATATTTTTCTTCCGTAATCTGTTTTTCTTCTGCTTGCTATTTGGTTCATGGCCAAAACTTTTAGCCAACGGGTAACTGAACTATTCTACATTGTTTTTACCATGTGGTTATCCACTAACCGGCGATCTATCCGGCGTATTTGGATATGTCTTCCACCACAACATCTTGGTTTATCGGTCGTCTAGTAAATTGTTATCGCCATTGTGCAGAAAAATTTGTCATAGGCGAAAACGTACATACTTCAAATACACATCGGTCAATTAGCGCGTGGAACAGTAGGAACACTGGTCATGTGCTATCGTTCTATTTGACCTTATATGATAACCAAGCGCTGATAAGTTGCTCAACACGATGCGAAACAGTTAAGAGATAGTTCCCACGGACTAACTAGCGGTGAATGCAGGCAGATTTTTACAAAAACATTCTGAGTCGCTTTAATGTGACTGCAGTGAACGGATATAATGGCAATTAAAAGTTACCATGAAATCTTATAATGAGATTCATTTTATTCATGAAATAACTTTCTTAGGAGTATAGCCAACGCTTTTTCATTAGTAACATCCTGGAGATGGCGCTTAGAGGAGGCTTGTCCCTTATTTTTCGTTCTGTCTTCAAGTGGCCAAATTAGCAAACTGTTTTAATTAGTCTAGTGATAGCCACTTTTCGACATACGGTATCAACTAATCCCCAAAAAACGCCAATTAATGATTCTAGATTGACAGGAGATTGCGTCATTACTCCCTGGTGTTCTAGAGCCGGAGGTGCAAGTTTTTGTGGAAGTGAGGACTAATAGGAAGGTGGTGTGGGGTGGTTTTGACCAGTGCCATTTATGGCGACAAGTGAATCAAGTAACTGATATACTTTGAATGGAAACGATCTCTTTTCATCTGTCATTAGTTAGTTCGTTCTTTCGCGATTGTGTATGTGTGTTCAATGAAATATCTGCTAAAACAATGGGGTGGATAGGTTGCTGGTACCATGATGATTATTCCGTACCTGATATCGATGGGGGGCCCCAAACAGAGTTGCAACCAACTCAATAAGGTTATGTAAATGCTCATCGATCACGTTATTATCTATATGAAAAACATCTAGACTTGTCAACATGTTTGATAATGTAGGCTGTGAAACGAAAATATTTCCGGAAATCGAACGAACCCATCTCTTACAGCTTCTACATACGAGTAGAGAAGATAGGGCTACCAGATGATCTTTTTTTGGGTGAAAAAGCCTTTAGGAGATTTTGCAAACAATGACGAGTTTCAGTGGCACTTCCGAAAAAAACACAGAGGGGAGGATGTTTGGTAGATGACGTGTTTAAAAACCAACATTTATCCCTCTAGTTTAGCAAAACACATAATCGATAGATTCTGTAATATTCCAGTATGCGGTGCTACCGATTAATTCTTTGAAATTAGATACACGTAACCAATTACAGAATGGCCTTCATTCACAATATTTTCTCACCTTTTTGGATGCATGAGATCAACATAGGAATTTTCATTATATGATCACAAAATTATTACATATGTTATTATTCGGATGATTAAATCTACTTGGCCTCTTAGACGTTGATTGACTTTTTGTCTACCTGCACCCTTTGGCTGGTGCACAACTAAACCAAGTGAGTTGAAGCATTTCTACAAGAGAGAGACTATTATATGCGATTGTTACCAGAGAGCAGTTATTTATTTTTGCAGACCATTCGACTCCACAAAAAGTTGATCAACGGATATAATCATGTCTTTTGATTTGTATAACTCATGTGTGCCTAATGGATAAAACAACAAAAATGGAATGCACTGTGTCCGACGTTTCTTGCTGTGATCCTAAGCTTTCTTTGTGTTATTCATTCATTCACAACTGAAGAGGTTTTCCGAAATGTTGGTTCGAAATATGCTGCCTAAAAAGGTTTGTTTGTTCGCGTTCATCATAGAAGATTTCCAGAAATACCATAGTTATATATTACTGCATACAGTGAATGTAGTTAAATATATCACGAAACATTAATTTGATTTTTGAATACTGTAGCTTGCGAACTATATGGATTTTTCGGAGGCGTCTTTGGATTCGCCTCTTTGGCGACTAATATGTTTATCGCCCTGGATCGGTACTTCGTGATCTCACAACCTATTGAAGCCTTCTCGCGCATGACTTATAGCCGTGTGATCTTCATGCTGGTCATCATATGGATCTGGGCGTTGTTGTGGTCAATGCCTCCTCTACTGGGCATCGGTAATTCGTCATTTGTTCGTTTCGGGGATTTGTTAAAGTTTGTGATGGTGGTTTAGCTACTTGCAATATGGAAGTAGTTTAATTAGGAAAAAATAAATGCACCATTTTCAAATGTCCGTCGCACGTACGCCAAGCGTTTCCACAATAACTACAGAAAATCCGATCGAACAAATTTAGCACGGTGTTGGTTGTCACCATTTTTCTAGTCGAATATAAACCGAACATTAATTGGTCAGGTTGGGTTAGGTGTAGTACGTTGTGGTGCATTGTATAATACCCGTAATCATGCGTTGAGCTAACTGACAAGTCAACTACCACCATGCATCACATCCAACTGTATCAAGGTTCGGTGTTTCTGTGTCGCAGGACAGATTAAGAACAAGTGGATCATTTAGTCTTTTGTGTGTATGCCTAACCCAAGGACTAACTGGTGAGTTTTCTGTATACCTTTTCGCTGGATTTATTGCGGTAAACATGATAAAAATTAAGACGGAATAATTGAATAAAACTTTAAATGAACGATTTTGAAAATTACAAGTCAGAATTATTCCACATGTGCTTAAACTTTCGGTCATGTCTGTCTTTTAGAGGACTTGTTCAATTTGCCTCCTATTGCAACATACATACATGTGTACACGCTCATTAAACTTGGGCCGATTATTGGTCATACTCTGGCCATCTTAGTTTCTTTATGACAGAAAACAGGTCAAAGGATCGAAAGGTATATGAGGTTATCCGGGATAAACAAGGTTATCGGATCACGAAACAACTATGTTCATGTCCAACAAGAAACTGCATTAATGAGACATAATCATCAACCTGGCAGAGGTCGTCTTACGAGTGTGCATTCATCCATTTGGAGTCCGTACAGGCTATACTGAATCGAGTGTGCGTATGATCTTAAGTGGACCACCAGCTCGTTTGACTTGAAATGAACGGTATTTGTCTGGTAAGCGCCAAGTTTGACCGATGCAGAGACCACAAAAGCACTTAAATTGAATAACAATAACAAAAACTCAATCAATTACACAAAAGATGTAGGTTTCAAAATTCAATTAACTTGCGACAACTGAGTATCAGGTAGCTTGTCTGATCCATTATCAGTTGTTTTATTTACCTAAATTATTAGAAATAATCCGAATTACTTTGTAAACGAAACAGTGAGTCGTTATCTTCAGCAAAGAACAGAACTTATAGCGCCGTCAAATGAACATCCTACAGAAACACTTTTGGGGCTTTTCAACTCATAATGTCAGCTATTCAGAAGCAATTTAATTTAGCCTTCCATAGTCAGCTTATTCAACTATGTGGCCACTGATTTTACCGGTTTAGGAAGATGGGTTTGTCAGCTAATCACATCTTTCAGATAGACAAATGAACGTATGAATACGAGCAGACCTGGCTAACCGTTTATGATAACATAAAATCGATGTCTTATCGACCAAGTTCTTAATTCCACCACTGTATAGATTGGAGTTCAGATTCCGGTTATGACAAGGACATACACTGTTGATGAGACCTAGGAAGGAGGAAACTTTAGTCAAGTGTTTCTCCTCGAAAGGACCAGATTGATAGGTCCACTGAATAACAGATGCGCTAACAAATTTGAGATTCCTTTTTCAGCAACTTTCTGTCTTTTTATGATTTGTTTAAGTGTACTTAAGTGGCATATGCACTCAGTACGGCATACGGTACAGTTTTACAGACATTGTAATATTATTGGTCGAAATATATTGTAGTACATCGATGATTCTAAGCATTCCGACTAATATGGGTCAAGAGAAATATTTTTGAGTAGCCTAGTCGCTGACAACTATGACACTAGAACGTATAAAAAAAATAACTGGAGGCTGGGTTACATATCGGTGGAATTCAGCAGAACGAAAAAGGCGTAGATGAAGGTTTATCTTCTTTTGTCCTCATAAACCTACACCTTTCAGGCCGTTATATTGCTGAAGGATTTCACACTTCCTGCACATTTGACTACATATCAACGGATCTGGAGAACATGTTATTCAACGCGGGGATGTACATCTTCGGGTTCTCTGTTCCTGTACTGATAATCATATTCTGCTATTATCAGATTGTGAAAACTGTAAGACGCAACGAAATCGAACTTATGAAAATGGCTCAGAAGTTGAACGCAGAAAATCCGATATCCATGAAATCAAGTATGTTATCAGAGCTTTTGTTCGGATGGACCTGGTGTGTTTGAACATTACAGAATACCTGAAATATTAGTTGCCATTACTGATTTCATCTCTTGTTCCGGTTTTTTATGTGTACACTGTGAACCTCAGTTACGGTTGCCGTATTTACTTCAACGTTTCAATTAACTTTTTATCAAACTACAAACAGATTCTCGTAGGCTTACTGAGACCGGCCCATAAATTACACTCACTGCTACTTTATTCCATCTAAATGCTTTTGGTCTCACTTGATAGTCGCAGCCGATTTGCTACCAGCATTTGTAGACGTCACATCTGGGTGGCTAATTTTGTGATCACTGTGAGATTCTCACTGATAATCAAAGCGTCAACTAACCGATTCAAAACAGTCAACGATCCAAGCCATGCTAAGAAGTACTGAGAATCGAAACCAAGTTAGCAGGTACTCTACAGGCGAGTTAATCGTGCAAGCAATGTGACATTCCCAATTTTTTAGATCTGAATGTTTAACCGTAGTGATTTTGCTAATGGATTAGCCATCATCCCACACTTGTTTGCTATACACGGATGCTGTAGTTTCACTACTGGTCAAAACACGGGCGCTATTCTAGTGTTTCACATTGAAGACAAACACTGTAATCAAATGGTGATGACGCAAAAGTTGTAATGTTTAGAATTACACTGTTTTATCATATAACATCTATTGATTACGTGTGTAAATATACTCATAATCCATGCAACACTCGACGTGTAGGGTTCCACCATGTGAATGTGCTCCAGTTACTCGACTGAGACAACGCTTTGGGTACTGGTCAAATTCCACCTCGAGCCCGCCACATTTTCTCACAGGAAGATTTTGGGAAATGGTATGATGAACTACAATGAACCATTGTAAATTTGATGATGTGTGGGAAGCAGCAATGACAACACATCGCCAGACAACAACCTATTCCCACATATAGACTTTCCGCGACTGGTAAGTGAATCAAGGATAGAGTTGAGAGAACAACTGTTGGAATAAGGTGATGCTTCACTGAAAACTGGAGGAAGATGCACAAGTTGATTATTATTCCTGTGATGCAGTGAATTATTTGACAAAGCAGACATTGTGCATCGCATACGAGTGTCAATACAATTCGTCTCGGTGGTTCGAGTTCGTTATCAAAAGAAAAGCTAATCTCGGCTAAGTTTGAGACAGGCCTATTTATTCTTAGAAGTTCCTTGAAAAATATCACCGGACTTTCTCTAGCTGTGGTATGCCGAACATTGCAAACTTGCACAAGAGAATTTCCAACATCATTATGAAGGTCCGCGGAACCAGAAAGGATACTGAATATAATTGCACATTTTAGAATGTTCAGGAGGTTTTCATCAGCCCCATTGAATTCCGAATACCATGGTGCAATTTTGAAATAAGTCTACCACATGCAACTTAAACTGTTAACTGCCTTTTCTGCGGTGTAATGGCTGTCAATAACAGCAGCTAAAGCATGTGGAACAAATTCGTGACTGAAAGTTTTCCATGGAACCATGAGACTGAAACCTAAATTTGGGTAACTAATGCAATATAATGCATGCTGACGCAAAGGTGTACTGATATTGTTCAGAGTAAATTATTTTATCAGAAGTGAGCCACAATAACTAGCGTGGGTATATTGCTATACTTCACAAGTTATAGGCCATACAATTCAGTGAAAACGTCCCGAGTACATTTTGTGAAAACGACAGACGCATTTCTTTTTAGCAACTCCCCAGATATCATCGTTCAGCTCTGACTACCAAATAGTTAAACTGGCTAGATCAACGGTTCTTACAGTAGCGAGATGACAGGGGTGCAGACGATCGACAACTGTCTACTCTACTGTGCAGATACATTGATTCGTATATTCATTCACACTTTTCCATAAGGTTTTGGAGAAAACTTCTTTCCCATCGTTTATTGAATTTAGAAAAGTTACGTCCTATTTTCACTTTCCAAACCTCAACATTGAGCCATTGCAGTAGATGCTTTTGAAAAGAACATCCATGAGGATTGTAGGTAATCTTCGGGGCCTCGTGATCGACCGTACTGGTAAAATGAGTACCGAACAGGTAATCCCTAAGTTTCGTAATAGATCAAAAGAATTCTGACGCTTTCCTCAGGGTTTGGGCATAGCCAGGTCCAGCAGTACTGAGTTGCTTAATAACGTACAACACCGGATGATCACGTGTTTCCGGAACGGCCCTAGTTCCAATAAGGGAAGCACCACTATTCCCATCTCATCTCAACTTCAGCGAAAATTAACGTGAACTATATATTTGGACAGGAAGCTTGAAATGTTTTTAAGTAATTTTTCCTGTTGGCCGGTCTAATTGGAGTCAGTTGGAGTACAGAAATGGCAAAGTAGAATACGCTGAGGAGAAAGAGCTAAATTTCCTGTTTGAAATTGCGTTTACTATCCAAACAAAGCTGTCGAACAATAAGCGAACAGGTCGGAAGACTCAGAGTCGGAGCTTGCAATACATTTGTACGTCCATTCAGTCGCAACGACCGAGACCCAACCAGAAGTTACTGTGGCTCGGGTCACCACTCACCGCAACAGTGACGTGAAGCAATCTGAAAGGAAAAACGAATCAGTAAGGATAAAAGGTCACAAAACAAAACTAGGCGGAAGAATTAAAATGTTATGAATATAGACAAACTATTGGTTGAGGTAAGTCACCATGTGAATTAGTGTTTCTGATCACTGGGTTGAGTAAGTATGAAGGCTCCAACCAGGTACGCGAATCCTGCCCACTCTAACCAACGGAGTAGGGCCTTCGTATTTCGTTAGCATGTCGTTTCTTGGCTACCGACTGTTAGGGGTTACACTATATAAGGCCCAGTGAGGAAAAACCTAACCAGTATGCGGAATACGTGATCTAAGATTACACAACATGCTTCTTTGATCAACTGATCGGGTATCTTAAGCTTACGGAATACGTCGTAGTGGACGGCTTCGTTACTCATGACTTCATCTAATGTAATGTAGGCTTACTGGCTGAGAGGTCGATGGTCAAACATAGCAAGTCCGTTAATATGTCCGTCAAGGAAGGACCACGTTTCCGACCGACAGGACTTAACGGAACGCACATAAACATTGCATACCATTTCTTTCAACGATAAAGCAATATTACAGCCATAGAGGGCCCATGTTAACAAAGACAACCCATGCCTTTTCTGTTTTCATCGGTACCTCCTCAGGAATATTCCCGACTGTCGGTGTTGCGCTACTCAAGTACGTGAAACTGTCCATTGTATCAAACAGGCTACCTGCGATAGAGAACGCAAAAGCGGGTTACCTTAGTCCATAAGCAGCACTTTGAAAGTGCACGGCGCCTTCCGTACAAACCAGTCCGGTCAGTCACTTTGCTCAGCATTGGTCTACATGTCGGCAATAGAAGGACTGAGTAAGACGAAGTCCTCCACATACTCCATGTCACTAAACTTAGTGCCAGGAAGGAACTCAACGTCAAGCTTAATGACTTTATTAAGCATACATTCTAGAATTCCGATCACAACAAAGCTGAAGAGAAAATGAGAGATCGGTCCTCTCGGCGAACGCCACTAGAAGTGTTTACATTCAAGACACTTGTCCATAAACTCTCGTCTAGCTTACCTAGAACTTAACAGATTCGTGTAGTTCTCTGGAACTCTTCTGCGACGAAGGCAGTACTAGAGAACCTTACTGTCAACTTGAGCGAAAAAAGTCTTCTGGTCAAAAAGCCACGACAGTCGACAGGCTGTAAGAGTGCCGATGACCGACGATCTGTCGCACAGTAAAAATGTGGTCAGTTCACTCTCGACCGGATAGGATTCTTGCCTTTCGTTCACTTATTCTTTTTTCTCTGGACTTAGTGAGCCTGATGAATATGAGGCCTGTATATAACTTGGACACGGTGCTCTCTACACTGATACCTCTGTGGGTAACACACAGATTTCGGGCCCGTTTATTCGAAAACAATTAATTATCACTATTCACAAGGTACCTACTTTGTTTTCGAAATTGCCTGAAGCAGTCTTGTCAGATCTGCTGTCGACCGCATCATCTTTGACAAAAGGAGATAGAAGGCTTGATTCTGAAGCTATTTTACGCCAAAATAAATTAAGCTAAAAGGCTATTTCGTCCTCTGATATGGGGCCGTCCGAGACGCAATAACTGACCATTCTAATCCCGTTGTCTGCGTGGTCCGGTTGAGACCAGATGACTTCACATGACATACAAAATGTGATCACCTTTGTTTCACTTGGAAGAGTTGGCCATTGTTTGATGTGGCTGGGACTTATGGTTGACGGTATTGCATCGTTGATGAGATGTTGGTGATGCCTTCGTAAGCTCAAAACAGGATACCATTGTGGCTTAGCTCTAGGCCTAAGGTAGAAGAGGAATTAGGGCTGTCCTACTGTTGACCATCGGCGTAGAACGTTTCTGAACATCAAGCGTTGGACGGATCAGTTCGATTCGTTCCAGTGGAAAACTGCTCAAGGTGGACTACTTCCGAGGTAAAGCAAATTGAGACGTTCACATGAAAAAAGAAAACCACCGGCTAAAGTAAGAAATGTAAACGTTTCGTTTGTTCTCGTCAGTCAGTTACACGAAACATTCTGTTGTGTGGGTTGAACGCGTGGCGACAAAACAATGAAATGAACGCGTATCACACGGATGCAATCAGGGTTCACTGCCACGGCAACGAAATCGATTGCTTCAGCACCTTTTGTCAAAAGAGGGCTGGTGCGTGACGCTTAATTAACAAGGTTTGGATGACTGTGTGATAAGTTCATAAACATAGTGGCGGAATCAACCACATAATCTGCTGTGATTGGGTGTTTCGCGATCGAAGACATCGGATTTCCGTTGGTATACTGATCCGTGTTGAGTCACTGTCTGCAGTTACTACTTGGGGATATTCTTCACCTTCTTCCCATGCCAGCTTCGTTCTGTTCTATCAATGTGTGGGTCACCGTAACTGCAGGCGATCTGGTAGATGATATGAGAGGTTGAGGTTTCCGAGACAGAATGATCGAGGCAGTGGAGACTCATCCTGTTGGTGGAAAGTAACAAACGCAAGTCGGTTGTGAGATAATTGCGATCAGTGGCAGATTTCAACTTTCGATGTATATGGCGGTGTAACGTTTTGTACACTATTTTCTATTTCATAATTCTCATTGTTATTCACACTTTTTACTTTTCTCAACTTCTCATGTACAGCCAACATTTAAACCAACTTAATCGAACTAATCAATAACCAGTAAATACAACTCACTCACTTCTCGGATCGCGGGCTTTGCGTTCTCTCTGCGTCCAGTGCCGCTAGTAAGCAGATTGTTTTTTAGAGAGTTAGAAGTTAACGGAATCAACCGGCTATTGCGGCAGAATTTCCTTATTTATCTCTCATCGGAGTTATTTCAGTTGTGGCCTCAAAAATTATTTAGGAACAACACGATAGATTGTATCCATTAGATACTGCATTTGGTGTAATGGAATTCTAGACCAACGCAATTTAACGAACTATTGTGAGTCAATCGTTTCCATTTCTATCACCCTTTTGATCTCGTGTTCATACCCGAATTTTGTATAGAGTTTAGATCCACTACAGTGGTGTGATCTCCCGTGTAAGGATGGCTGAAGAAAACGTGTTACTTTGGCATCGATCCTGTTTGACAGTTACGTAGTCGCCCCTTGCATTGAATTTCAGCAAACTTGGCCAGATATTCACCCATAACAAAACATTCCTTAAGAGCTCCTCGTCAAAATTTGAACAGTCGGCCGTGCACGATTTTTTGCTCGCATAGACAGAGAAAGAACACGATTGGTGTTCAAATCCTCTTAAAAGTTGAAAACATTTTGTAAAATTGAAAATGCGGTCACCAAGCATCCGGAGCTATTAATTATGATATCTTATCCTTGTCCTCGGAATTGCCAAACGGAGGTTTTTCTGGTACATGAACATCAGACAGTAAACCAGAAACGTCTTATTGAAATAAGTCTCAGCAACAGCACTTCTACTGTCAAAAACAAGATCATGTAACAGTTAATAAATCCTCGTCTTAAGACGCTGCTATCTTATAATAACAGTGTAATATGAGTTGCCATACATAAGATCTGACTCAGCCATTCGAATACATGAAATTAGCGGTCGAAAGCACTTTCAATCTTAATCTGTTAAACTGAGCACTGAAACTTATTGAAGTTAACTGAACTGTCTACTATTAATGGTTTGTTCTATCGTACAGCTGACAAAAAAGCCGATATTGAAGCTGCAAAGACCTCCGTCATACTAGTTCTACTTTTCCTGTTGGCCTGGGCACCCTATGCAATCGTGTGTTTGATGACGCTGTTGGGAAAAATGGAGAATTTAACACCGTTCGGAGCAGAACTTCCTGTCATGTTTGCCAAGAGTTCCGCCGTCTACAATCCGTTTGTGTATGCGATCAGACATCCGAAGTTCCGTAAGGAATTGGAGAAACGTTTACCGTTTCTACTCTGTTGTTGTCCACCGAAAGAGAAAGTACGTGTATTATTTGCTTTTTATGCATACCCCGACCTGAACAGTGATGTATGGTGATGGGCTACCAAAGTTTGGATCATAATGGTACCTTGCTATTTCCATGACACTTGAAATGGTCTTAGTTTATGTGGTTCACATGTCTAACATATATACACACGAAGCTCTTTTTTTCAGAGCACCGTTATAAGTAACAAACCTCTCCTAATAACTGCCTGTAATACAGCTCAAATACTTCAGGGCAACACTAATGAACGTTAGTGCTAGATGCTCAAAGTAATGCTGTTCTGACAGTCTGCGGCGTTGGATCATGTGGGGGACATCAAGCTTACCGTAGTTGTCCTCATGTAACAGTTATAGACTCCTAGCTACAGACTCTTCACTTATTACCGCAAATATGTGGTCGAGATATATTGTTTATGTAGCTAGCTCGGATTCAGCCAAAACCCTAGATTTTTCACAATTGAATCTTTTTTCATGGTTAACGAATCTACTATACGGGTTACCAGCAATACGCACGTCAAATTAGACAGGCCTGCGGGTATCCTCACTGACCTGAGTGGACAATACTTACATGACAGTGTCAGTCAGTTTGCAGTTGCTTTTCCAAACGAAACATTTCACAACTAGATTCGTTTCTATTTGAGCTCAGTAGTTTGAGCTTCAAGGCAGTAACCATCAGGTCATCTGTCGAAGCTCGTGTCTAGAACCCCATCAGTCCCTTTGGCACCGTCTAGGACGGAGAACTTCAGATTATTCAGGCCTGGTTAGACAATACTGTGTTAGTCGGTGTCGTGACAAAAATGTGTCAACGCACTGTGTCCAAAAATATGAATAGACTCGTTCGAAAAAACGTGGATTTCAACTTGATCATCGTGGGGGTCATCCTTTTTCGAGTTTGCCATCTAGTTCCGTGTAACTTTTAATTGTCTTAAGTGTTGCTTACAGCATGCAATCAATTTTATTTTGTATCCTACGATTTAACTAGATACTATACTGCTACCCGACCTATACTGCTACCTTGTCGAGGTGGTCGGGCTTGTGCACTGTTTTGATCCGGCGGGCTATGCTGACTAGGACTCCGGTCACTGTTGAGGTGAGCGGCGGCCCGAGCCACAGTACCTTTTGGACAGGCTCATGGCTGTGATGATGATGATGATGATGATGATGATGATGATGATGAACTAGATAGGGCAACTGTGAAGTCTTTAGCTTTCCAATCTGTCAAATGAAACCATTGACAAACGTTAATAAAAAGCCCTTATTGTGGCGGATGGTCCTGCTTTTTGGATGAACACAGATAATCACCGGTTGCCAATATGAACTTGATCCACACGACCTGGAGGTGAGAAGAACAGAGTTCCTCGTGGTACTGGTATAAAAAATCATTCACTCACAGTAAACTTTGCATTTAACAGCAGAATGCGAAACATTCCGTAGGGATCATGTCGCATTTTACTGGCCGACTGAGTTTTATTTATGGGGCTCATGTTGGATATCGCTTTGGCGTCTGTAGTGATTACCAGAATGTGCTGAAAAATATCTCGGTGGCAGGTTACATTCACCAAAACAATGGCAAATATAACAATAATTTCAGCGTGACCTAGATTGGTGATTTACACAGATCTACGTCCAATTTTGGGTCCAGCTGCAAAAGCATGCTTCGCTTTGCAACGTAAGCTTAAACATATTGTGAGTTGCGAAGCGTCTTCAACTAACAACTGAGATCAGATGTGATTTCGTCGCAAAACATGTTCAGAATGTGTACCGGTTAACTGGTGGTTTTCACCGGTGGTATTCGTGAATCATGTGCGTTAGAGACAGCATCCACTCACAGCGCGCGACCACGTTCTCATTTTACGTCTCTCACACCACGGTGAATGCATGATTTCCACGGACAAGTCACGCGGTGTATCATTTTCCGGAAGTGTAACTGTCGCTTTCCTGCATACCGTTCTTGTATCTGTGCTAGTCCGTATACTGCTTACAACCGTGAATGACATTTCAGTTGTCTTCACAATAAATGACCTATAGAGAATTTGTGAGTACAACGTTTTCTAATCTGACTGACTTGCTCACCTGCTTCTGAAATACAGTCATGTTATTTCAACTATTTATTTGAAGACATCCGAGGAGGGAAAGGCATAACAACCTATGTGTCACTTCGAGAATTTGGTTTGAACCGTCCAGGTTGAATTATGACTCCATTTTAGTGTTCAGTGTTTCAGTGGTTGTCCGTGAGAAACTTAAATATGCTGAAGATATCGCCGAATGTAATTGTGACATGGACCGTCGAGGGCATTGCCAATTGACAGATATTTTATAGAAAACAACAGTGTAGCAAACAAGCTCGTTTTCGGTTATTCATCATCAGGCTAATTGCATAACAATTTATATGAAACAGAGTTGTCAGGGCGAAACGGACAAAAACAAGTAGCTAGGTTGAGTGAGGTCAGACACGTCATCGACAAACACAGAAACAACGTTTTGGTACGATTACGTCATCACTATGACGCCACTGGAACCATGACGGATAGCCATTATTTGCAAATCTCATTGTTTCACGTTAACTCTCTGCTGTCACTAAACTATCCAAAGTGTTCCTATGAATGTTTGTTTTATGGAAAAATTCTGATTCGTTTAATCTGTCCGAGTCACAGTTGCTAACTGATGCTAATAGTAACAACGCATTAAGTTTACTTGCGTGTAAATGTATGTCATTGATTGTTTGATACCACTACCCGTGTTGGACATCAATTTGTGTGGAGTATTGCGACATTCTTTCAAGGATGTTCTGTCACATTCTTCCCATTTACAGGATCAAGCTGCCGAAACAACGGTTACCAAAGTTACGGATGCATTACCAGCGGAAACGTAGAGCCGCTTTTGATGTTTATCTCCCATTATCATGTGATTCCTGTAGAAAATTAACTATTCATCAGTATTGACAATCTCCCGTTTGTTACCACTTTCCGCCAGCGCACAATGAAAATCTAGAAATACTACTCACCTTACGGCCTCCAGCCAATTAGAGTGACTTCAGTGCACTTTTTTTTAGACTGGCTTTACCTCATCTTTGTGGCGTATGTTCTGTGGTCTTTAGCTTTGCATCAAATTCTGGTAGGGTGTGTTTTCGTGTTAGTCGCTCACTAATTATGTTAGAATCGAGACAATGATATTTTCACAATGTAACTGCTTTGACCTAACTTGGTGAGTTTTACATTGAGTACGGTGATGCATTCGACGCATAAAGAAGGGATTACAATCTAAAAATTGTGATATGTACAGAAAAACTGTAACAAGTACAAGCCAGCAGGCTACGTTACAGTCTAAGGGAGGGTTTGGTGAGCACTCGATTTACGTGGCATGTTCACCTTTAAGTATGAAACACTTGCTTCTATTAACACGCAAGCGAAAGTGGTTGAGTGTTCACATATGATAATTCGGTCGTGCCTAACGTGAGGTCAATGGCGCAGTGGTAAACACGATTGCTTGCTCATGAACAGCGTGTCCGTTGTTCAAGTCCCGGAAGTGGCGATGATATGCACTACTGACGAGCTCCAATGAGAGTGAATCTCGAGTCTAATGCTTCTTTTCGAAAGGGGCCGAGTGGAAAGTCTATGAGAATGCGACAGCTGCGATCAATTGTAAGTGACGTTCAACTTAAAATATTCCCACTGATCAGACTCATGCAAATTAAGTCATTGTTAAACCTTGAAACAGAAGAGGTGCCAGCAGTGAGTCCAAAACACGCGAATCCGGGTATATAGTAAGTAGTACTGTAACTGCTGTTGTGACAATGAAGTAATCTTAATCAGCTTGATATACTTCAGGCTTTAAATTCTGTTCAATTTACGCTTCTTAGTCCTCGCGGATATGGTGAGGCTAAGTGTAAACTTGAGTTCGGAAGTATTTTCTGATTCGACGAAAATCATTGAGACGGTGGATGACCCAGTAATTATTTCAACAATCCGCGAAACATCCTGACGCGGTGGTGAAATATGGTCACAGCCCAAAACAGATGGACAATACTTGAGATGGCAGGAGTTATTATTGATTAAAATAAGTCCAAAGGACGAAAAATAACAAGCAAAAGTCCCTGGCAGAAAACGTCAGCCAAACGTACCAGGCAGACGTGTGAAGGAAGCTTAAATGAAAGTCGCTTTGCGTTCTGAACTGGAATTCCGCTCGCGCAATAAAGATCTTGCTTTAGTGAAGGCATTTTCACTATACTAAGAAACCTCACCGTTTTCTTTGTATTATTATGGCTGCTCGTCATTCCTTTCATCTTGCGTGCATTTTATTCACCGATCTCCTCAAATAACGTATAACGATGTCCTTAACCCTCTGGTGATAGTTGAGAATTTCCCGTACATCTTCATATCGTCATATAGACAGTGGAAGCAGGAAAGACGCCAATTCAACCTTGTACAGTCACAAGACAGTTCACACCCAGATCACTGTCAACTTGATCTAGCAACTACAAATTCGACTGAGTGATGACGCCTATCCAGTTCAAGAAGTACTCGGCATCCCGCTGACTAGTTGACTTCGGGCCAGCGTATCGTCATAAGGACATTGAAGCAGCCTGTAGCGGCTGTATAAGTTTTATGTGACTACTTCTCAATTCCTTGTATATAATTCATATTCTAGGAAGACTTGTCGAATGAAATTTAGCCTACGGCTTCCTGATAGCACTTTTTCGTTTACAGCGGTAAACCGCTTTTATCGATTTGCTGTTACAGATTAAATTGTTGGGACTGCTGTGGCTCCACAAGTTCGCTGAGACGTGTTCATGCAGGATCTCACCTTTCCCACTACCCCGATATATAGTTTCGGTTTCTGTTGGTTGATTCTGAAGAAATAGTACCGGTTTTCATAATCTCGTTTCTATGTTAATATTATTTCACCCGTAATTCATTGCATGTAATGCGGATTGTAGACTGATATAGCGGCACAATGATGTAACCTATACATGCGCGTAGATATTTAACAACACAATTCCCCTTGAAGTGTCCAACTGTTCTTTGATCATTTCTTTTCAGTGTACGATAACAAACAAAGCTGTGTAAAAAAAACAATGCACACCCATCGGATGGAAACCTTCTAAAACGGGATGAGTTTGCACAGTACGACGGTAATTTGCATTAGACGTCTTCACGGAAGAAGAACAAAGATGTCCAAGGTTCATATATGAAACACTTTTTCAGGTTGAATTTGATCCAGGTTGCTCATTGAGAAACGGTACAACCTTTTTACCGGATCAAATTCAGCTCGTTTGAACGTTGACCCAGGGATGGAAAACAAGGATGCATGAATGAACGTTGTACATAAGTGGGAATCATAAAGCGATGGGCCTATGAAACACCCAAGGAGCATAAGAGGAATCATTGTCACGAGGAACGTTTTTGAAACTCAAGCTAAAGGCGAGTGAAAAACGGAAGGAAGCAAATCACGCGTAACCCATTCTTAGAGGTTCGTGAAAAAGATTACTAAGTCAACTTTAGTCTCGTTAGTCTCTTCCCGATACTACTCTTTTGAACTTGTTCTCAAAACCGATGGTTAAGATGTTGACCCTCTAGTTGAATGTCACTGGATTCCAATAATCATCATAAAGATTTGATCTAAGTTCGAGCAGGTTGACAATATCACAGCTTGCAGGTGCTCATGTTGTTGTCCGGCAGGAGATGTACGAAATGTTGCTGACTAACTTGTTTGGTTCTTTGTTCGGTTGTTGTCTTTGAGTTGGAAGAACTTGATATTATTTTCGGTTCTTCTCGATATACAATCTCTCATCACTTGATAAAAGCTGCACAACCGTCACACCCAACATGCAAGAGTTATTCCTTGATACATGTTATTTTGAAGGGTTCAGGTTACTGTAAATTATCGAGAACAACACACAGAAGAACACGGTAAACTTTGACACTGAAAAACAATGTCAGGAATCGAACAATAGTTATTTCCCACACAAGAATGGGTAAAACTGGTTAGATGTTTACAGTATGCAATGTGATACTTCACTGCTTTAATTAAGACAGTCGTACTGTTGTGTTGGTTGGCCAAATCGGAGGCGCGAGTTTTCCGAAACTCGGCGAAATACCTCAG
Organism: Paragonimus heterotremus; assembly: GCA_013368495.1. Lineage (NCBI taxonomy): Eukaryota > Metazoa > Platyhelminthes > Trematoda > Plagiorchiida > Troglotrematidae > Paragonimus > Paragonimus heterotremus. Next base: position 37,631 of record LUCH01004083.1, on the reverse strand, counting down.
TGCGGCTGGAAGGTATGCTCAAAAACGCACACCCAGTGGATTGCAAACAACAAACGCGACCGGACGAAAAGTGTCAAGCAAAACCTCATCCACACTGTGTGACAAAAACGGTTTAATACTTAAAGATGGATATTGTTTCCTGAACAACTGATCGATCAGCACTATACAGAACCGTTTTCTGCTAGCCAATGGTTCTAGGGATTCCTCGTAACAAATCCTATAAATCTATAACGTCCCGGATGTTCAACAATATGATAGAAGCCACCGCTTTTATAAACATCAGCAGCTGTGCATTCAAACAAAACTGTTCACGACACCAGTCCCATATCTGCTGTTGTTATAAACCTCAGTAGTGGCTGGTCTTTTTTCAATTGTTCTATGTCTGTCCGTCTCTGGTGGGTGGAGGAGGGATAAACAGAATTTCTGCTTGAGTGATAACTTCCTTCAACTGCTCTGATGTGAACAGACACGGTCTGCCTCGGATTGCCAGTTTGTACTGGCTGCGGCCTCAATGACTCGAAATGGCGTTTGTAATCTTTCATGATGCCAATCTTCAAACAGACACACTTCACACCTCGCACGTCCAATTCAACATAACGAATAAAGAACATGAATATCCGTTACAGTGCTACAGTCTTCGTCGACATTACTCTGTTACACGACATTTGCCGCTTCTTCGTGATAACCTCAAACTACTGAGCTCTGTGCAGCTTTCAGCTACGAAAATTTCACCAGAACTACTAACACTAGTCTGCACATTGAATGGCAAATTGGCGTGCAGTGTGAACTTCCACTGTTCCGGCGTTTCATTTGGGTTACAGTTTAGCACAGGCATTCAGCGGATTGGGCACAGTGTTTTAGTCCTTCGGATGACTTCTGTATTGGGCGTCTGCTTTTCGCTGACATTGAGAAAAGTAGCACTGCAACAGCAAAATGTTTCAACTTCACACGCATTCTAAGATGTGAATATTCAACGGCTGCCCAAATTAACGATCCACTGGACTTGTAACACACATCAGGGTGTTCAGTAGATTAGTAGACAGAATGTGAATGCGATTGATCATATAGGCGGTTTTATTCTCGCTAGCGGTCGTATAAACCGTAGTTGGGAAGTGTCTAGTAGATTTTATGCGGTGAAATACAACATAACGAAACATTATTTGAACTCACACCAAACGATTAAAGTAATCTGTTTCAGTCATTGTAAATCAACTGATTGTCTCTGCCGACTACTTCATCATTCTAACAAATAGCATAAAAGATTGGATCATACCACGGTTAGCAATTCAGTTAGCTTTCAATTTTGAAGTCTTGATCCAGATTAACAACACTTTTAGAGGGCTTTTGAAGACCGGGCTGTAGATCGTGGGCATGTAACTTTGAATATTTTGAAAATTACTGATTTGAAAGTTTCCTACATAGACAGTCACATACTTGAAAAATTTCGCCATCACATGCACTTGGACATCTAGACATCTGATGAGGGTTTGCTTATATAGAAAAATCAGTATCGTTATGATCAGCCTCCTTCCGTTGGGAATTGGGAGACAACTGTGAAATGTTAACATATCTCGCTTGTATTCAGAATGTGCCATCAGTTATTAGAACACACCGGCAGTTTGTATTTTCCTGTCAACTGTGAAGTAGATTAAACAAACTGTCTAAACCATTTTTCATCACAACGCAAAAG